>JARKHS020013527.1:285000-368787 GCA_030143305.2 Amblyomma americanum
CCTCAAACGAAATGTGCAGAGGCCTACCGAAATACAGAGATAAAAAAAATTCCATGAAGAGGTAGTGCATGCACCTCCTGATGCCTTTGCAGGTTTTAGTGGTGTTGGCGTCGCCGCCAGTATGGCCTCGTGGAAGGGTATTCCATTGGAACATGGAGAAATACTAGTGGCATAAATCCGAGCGAGGCTTGAGTGTGGCGCAAAGCGAAGAACAAGACATCGACAAATAAAAAAAAACACGTTTACACAAACGATAACTGGCAAAAAGGCTGGTGTCGCAATGGGTGGGGAAACCAGAAAGCACTTGTTGATGCAACTGCGTGATCAATGAAAAAGGTGCGCACAGAACTAGAAAAAGCGACAAATAGAAACCACTGCGCGGGAATATCCACTCCTATATTAGATGCGTTTATGTTGTTACGACCGGCTCGTCTTACTGGTAACGCAACAACGTCAACAGTATGGAAAGCAAGAAAGTGCAGTACAGGGTGCTGACGCTGGCTGCAGCCGAATTTCGAAACGGGCAAAATAAGAGTATTTCTCTGGCCCCCTCACAATGTAGACACATCAAAAGGCAAGGAGTAATCATTATAACAGAAATGCACGTTGATCAAAGTGCTGCACTGCGCCACGGTTCATCGCCTTTTCATTGAAACAACTGCGCCCACGTACAGATGACAAGCAGCTCAATCCGTGATCCTTATGAACCAAGGAGAAGATGCAGAGAGAAGTTGAGGCTCCTTCATTTTTTCTTAGAAGATTTTTTTAGCAGTTTTGTTTCACAAAATAGGGCTGTTTGAAATGGTGTATCGTAAATTAACAATGCTTCGTTTATGACAGCTCCTGCTTTCAAAAGCGTCTGTCATAAGTCAACTAAACAGTAAAAAAGTTATTTCAGGTCTAGACTAAGAAGTTATTTCCTTTGTCTAAAGTACATCTTAAAGTGCTTGCAGCGACGGAAATAGGACTGAAAACACGTGGCATGTATGATACCAAAAAGACATCAGGAACCTTCACAGAAGATAGATAGTATCCGATGTGCCATGTGGAAATTGGTAGACATTTTACGTATTTCAGTGTACGTGAATATGCTAGACCCTCTCCCATCTAGTGATTTCTTATACTTAACCCATTGTACATGACTACTTTAGGCAGCAGTACATACCATTTCATGATTTACAGTTGATCATTCACGGTATTCTCTTCGCACAACGCTGCTGTGCAGCTACATTTTCTTTCGCTCGTCTGACGAACAATAACATTTTCATTCAAGGCGGTGCTTCGAAGATTACTTGACGTCTCACCAAATGTGGAATCCGTATTGTTGCTGCCATCAGGTATCAAGTCTTCTCTCACGTTAAAAGCCCGAGATAACAGGCTTACTGTTCGCATCATTCGCCTTCTACGCGGTAACCGTAGCTAATACTTCCGGTATTAACTACGCTGAAAGGCGACGTCATACAGTCTACGCACGTAACCTGTTCTTTCCAGACAAGGCAGAAGCAGATAGCCAATTCAGCTCAACCCGCACCGTTCCCGACGTCAACTTTCAGCTGGGGCGTCGCGCTCACAGGTGAGGGGAAATCCAAGTTGACATCCGCGTCGGGTAGGGATCCCCCGCCTCCAGAACTCTGGCCTCAAGCGCGAACTTCACTTTGCTCGGCGAGCGAAACTTTATCACTTGAGGCGAGTTATTCTAGTGTTGCGCTTTATTTCGAGCAACCCCCCTCCCCCCCACCCTTTTTTTTTTTTGCAGCGCTTTGAGCAAATCTTTGTGTTCCCGTTCAGTGCCTCCCATTTTTGCTCTTTGCTTTCCCCAACACATTAGCGCCCTTGACACACGAAACATCCGTTCCGTCGAGCTACGTGTTCTGAAGGCAGCCGAGTCTTTACGGTTCGTTTGCTGGGTGCGTGAGGAGATATCCGGCTTCCTGCGTCTGTTCTCGCTTTTCATATCAGCCTGACACGTTTGGACAGAGAGCAATGAAAGATTCAGCAGGCCGAACAAATAAACAGGCTGAAGTTAGGTCGCCGGTTGTAGCGACTGTTGAAACATCTGCGCTGGTTCGCGACTTGGCTGCATTCGCCGCATTCGTCCGGCAAACAAAAACGCCACGTTGTAGTGCGGGCATCACTGAACGTGCGTAAGCACGTATCACCGAATCAGATGCAAGAAAAAAAGAAAGCAATAAAAGGAGTGAAGAGAGTGCGAAGTTAGGAATTGCGGAGGGAAAAAAACGCGGAAGAAACAAGTGCAAGTTGGAATGGACACTCGCCAACAATGCCATGAAAGGAAGGTGAAATAGCAAAAACGACAGAAGGCAAAGCACCCGAACGACCCGGAGCCGTAGTTGTGACGGCTGCACACTGAAACAAACGACTTGGCAACAAATGGAAAGCGAAAGCGCCGACGCAGAAGATCTCGGAGAGAGAGAGAGAGAAAAAAAAGAAGTAAGATTGGTTGCCGTTCGTACCGCTGTTGATTCTGCTGCTCTTGCTGAGCTGCTCATGTTGCTCCCTCACTTTTTTTCCTTTATCTATCTATTCATGCTCATCGCGGCGTCGGTCTTTGCAGCGGAGCTCACAGCGACGAGCACGTCGACCTGACAGCTTTTCCGGAACACCGGCTTCTTCTTTCCGCTCCCTTCGGGCGTCTCTCGCGTTTAACTGAGATGAGTGGGGAGAAAAAGAAATCTCCGTAGGACCGCCGGGGTAGAAACGGAAAGAAGGGAGTGGCCGGGCTTCCATCACGTTCCAGTGGGTCTTATTATTCACGCGTGCCGCACGCGCGCACGCAATATGGGACGCGACAGTTTTGACCCGAACTTTGCTCCCGGGAACCGGCCTTGCGTAAGGCGTCAGGCGACGCTGGGGGCAACCGGAATCAAAAGCAAGCTAGAATGCTCGGAGACCCTTTGTAAAGCGCGACGCGACGAAGTAAGTTCGCTGTCTAGGCCGTTGAGAAAGACAAAATTAAATAAACAGAATGCATGAGACAACTGGCCTAGCTTTTGTGAAAGCGCTAGTTTGCGTGCGCGCAGATTTCAAGCGTGTGTGGCATAGAAGAAGAAGAAAAAAAGAACGTCTGAGCCGAATGCTGGACGCCTTCTTCAGCCTTTAGGTGCCATCGAAGTGGTCGCGTGCGAGGTTACCGCTCTGCGAAAACAGCTGAGTGCTTCGCGTTTGAAGGTACGTTTTAAAAGCATGACAGACGTGCAGCAAATACTAGCTATAGCAGAAATGCAACCACAGCAAAAAGAGTCAGTAGCAATACGCAAGCCTCTACATGAATTCCCGCAACCAGGCAGCCAACGTGCCCGTAATCTCTACTTGAAATGTATTTAACTGCAGCCAGTATTCAACATAAAATATTAACAGTTATGAAAAGTTCAGTTAACTTTATCTGAATGCCGAGATTTAAACTTAATACACATCTTCTAACCTTGTCAGTTCGTTAAACATCAAAAATTCACGGCCTCCCTAAAAGGGAACCATAAAAAGGAAGCAAAGTTTAGCCATCCGGAGAGGAATAGCTCGCTGTCCAGCGTAATGATGAATGGCCCTTCTTTGCAATGTAAACAAGAAATAATAGTACCCCGGTACAGAGTCAGTTATCACATTTAATTATTTGTAGTTTACAAATATATAAAATTCTTGGGGCCAATTAACATTACAGACGAAAGCAGGTTATTGTGTTAAGACTATACCGTGAGACACACGAGCAACCTCAGGCACCAGCTTCCCTCAGTATTGCGCTCTGTCCTGAGTACGAACTGTATCTGCCTACCGCCCAGTAATCTCAAGGGAATTGTCTGCGTTTCCGTAGTTCAGCCTTCCGCTAGGAACAGAGCCTGTTGCGTGCCGCTTCGTGATTCGTCTACCGTTTTCGAAGATTAGAAACAGCGTAACAAAGAAACATCTTATTACCAGACTGTCGTTGGGCCTCCACTGAAAGAAGCGAAACCTAATGCCTAAAACCGTGGCTGCGGCATCAGCACCCAGGTTTGACGGTTTTGCATCGCTTCATACACGCGGTGACAGTAGTCACGCCCCGGCTTCTATTGTGCGCAGACATGCGCTGCCGACTGACTCCAGTGTTAAAAAAAAAGCGCTGACAGTGAGTGATGCACTATTTATTTACTCTATTCGCTGGTTTAGCGTGCGGATAGAAAAAGTTCTAATGACTAAACCCGGACGCCTAAACCCAACCTTACTGCATAGCGCATTTCTTCTCGGCACCGACAGGATTTTAGATGGATATGTACAGCGAAAAGCACGACGAGTACACAAGGAAGACACATGGGAGGTAAACAAAAACAACACCCGAGCGCTGACTTGCAACAGTTTATTTCGAACCTCGGACCATTATATATCGGTGAAAAAAACCGGGCAAACATCGCGCATGCGCAGTAGGCAACACATCTTTATGTTGACGTAAGTATAACAAATCCTTACTAGTAAGAGCAATAGATGGCTAGGCCACGCAGGACCCACCTAACAGGTCTATCATTTCAGCCTCTATAATTTCTCTGGTTAGTTGACAAAGGTTTTTGGCGATAACAGAGGAATCTTGGTAAGCAGGCTGGCACACGAGCACTTCATCTGAATCGCTATCATTTTCATCTGCACCGCTTTTTTATATTTTATGCAGTGTGCATCTGGACTTGAAGTATGCCGAGTTCTACCTTTTCGTTTCTTTTCGTTTATTTATTTTTAAGTTAAACGCCTTTTCCCACTGCGAGCTGCTTGGAAAACCGCAGACTCCATCGGGCGGACAAAGTTTCGCCCGATTTCTTCAGCAATTTTACGAGATACTTTTTTCTCCTCAATCAGTGTTAATGATCGGCACATCTCGTTCCCAACATCCCACGCTTTGAAAGCAGCCGCAGCAGGCCAGAAATTCCTTTACTCTTTTTTTCTTCCCTGGTGGCGTCACTTACCATTAAAAAAGGACTGCAGCGGTGGATCGAAATACCACGCCTCGATGAGCGCTGCCTTCCACGCGACGACGCCTGGAGCAAACTTTTGAATGAGGAGCGACCGCTGTCGCAAATCCGCACCGCATGTTTTGCATAGCCACCGGATTATGGTAATGTCGGAGGCTGCGGTTCGGTACTGAGAGCGACTTTTACGCCACGCCGGACTTCGTTAACAACGGCTCACCGCTTTGCAGCCATTGTGAAAGGCAAACTGGGTGAACGCAATGCCTACAGGTTTTAAGAATTTTTATTGTCCCCGCATTGAATGCAGCGATAAATGCAAATAAGTAAAAGGGAGCTTTTTTATGTCTAACGCGTAAAACATGCCGCGGTGATGTAAAGATGTTCAGGACTAGACTTCTTTCTCTTCGGGACCGACCATTTGAGCGTCGATAGCGTTCAGCGACAGACATTTGCGAAGTTGGTTGGCCTTTCAGTCCTTTTATAACACCGCTTGCATTTTTTGTGCGTGAAACAGCAGCTGTGAAACGAGCAACGAGGCTTGCACGCGAGTTTGTTAGAAAGTGTCTTTCAAAATGGCCGGCAATGCATGCCCGGAAGATGTGGACAGATAACCGAGCTGGACCCGTGTGGTTAGGCTTACGCAGCAGTAGAATCGAAGTTTTGAACGGAAAAGCCCGCGAACAAAAACCGAGCGCTTGAATCGGCATCCAGTTTGCGGCTGGAAGCTAATCGCTGCCGACAGATTATTGTTTAGGTCAGATTTTCGCTGTAAGCGCTTCTATAACCACGCGCCCAAAGTGAATACACTTCAGTTTTTTGCATAATTTATTTTTTCATTCCTTTACTGCTACATAAAGAAAGAACAGAGTAGCCAGTATACAAAATAACGCATGGAATAAACCAGCCTTCAACATTATTCGGTTTGAGCAGCCCTGCGCTCCCGCTTTCTCGCCTGACAGCAGAGTCTGCCCCAGCGTCAGTTTATTATGTTTTTACGCCACAGGTTTTGTTTACCTGAGCGCTAGACTCTAGAAATGAGAGCTAATAGCGTCGCATCAGGAGGTCAACGGCGCGCCCCTTTGAAGTATCCCCCCCTCTCCTCTCACACATACACCCAGCCGTCGCTAAGCGAAGCCCTCGACTGCGTCAAAGGTCAGCTGACCGCCTTTGAGTGCGGCATTTTCTGTAACGTCTGCTCGGAAGCAAAGCACTTAGTTTCGTACCGGCGTGCCTCGCTATCGGAAATTGGGCGATGCCTGTAGAGAGCGGAGCATAGGCTAGTTGTCGATTTTGTTTTTGCTGATCCTTTCTCTTATCAGTCGCGTCATCAGTAAACCGGCTACCTTAATTCTCGGCGTGCCATTGACCCTTTCTGGGCTCTTCTGCTCAGACGCGTCAAGTAGCTGGAGCGTGTTCAGGTCGGTGAAACAAAATCAGCCACCGGAGCCAGCGTACAAAGCAGAGGTTCCAGGGCCTGCAACTGTTCTGTACTACACCCTACATTTCTTTTCATGTTGTTACTTATTTGTGTATTTCTTTGTGCAATGTGACATTTAAAAACTTTGGGCTATAGTTTTTTTTATTACAATTGGTTCTTTTCACGACAGTACCGATGTGATACATCTGGTACCGATCGTTTCGCTAAGCCTAAGCGGATGCTGCAGCGATGTAGAGCGTAGCACGATTTGAATGTGATCACCTTAGGCTTAACCTACTTGGAATAAACTGCTCTGACACAATTTATTTTCTCAAGACGGCCCTAATGAATACATGAATTAGGCTTGCCGAATGGTTTCTCTATCTAGCATCGTCATGTATGTGGTGGAATAAGCGACCGTCATGCCAGGAAATATAAATCGGTTCATTTTCACCTGAAAGAAAGTGATGACCTTCAAATGACGCTAGACTCATAGTCAATTGCCGTCACGTAACTGGCAGTTATGCTGTGAAGCGTGATTTAACGAGAAATAAGTGGCATAAACTTAACTACTTCACTGTGGAGCATAATTTGAGAACGCATTGAGGTGAAGTAGACTTTATCGATAAAGTGTTTTTTTTTCTTTCTTCCAAAATATAGTTTTGTAGCGTTCATATCAAACGGGGCGGAACCAACAGAACATCACAAAAGTCAAGATAACCTCGCGAGTATCATTAGTTAAGGAAATAATATAACGCGCAAAGTGGGAGATAGCCAGGCGCTCTACTATTGGCAACGGGCTAAGGAGTGGAAAAAAAAAGACCACTGCAAGCCAATAAAGACGAGCCTAGCCCGCATGCGCAGGAGACAAAGGAAAGTCGGGGCACATTCTGCGGCGCTTCTCTCATACTTGCTACCAGGGAAGGCTTTCCTTACTGTATGGTAATGAGACCCCCAACATACAATCAGCAAGTGCCAGCAACACTCCCCCACTGCCTCTTTCCTTTGGGCTTCTTTCTTCTAGACTTGTCATTCTTGCTACTCGAGCACTTGCTTTCTCCGCTGCTTCACACAGGCATTTGTCTAGGCAGCCCGGCTTTCTTTCACCTTCCTTCCTTTCTCGTCTGTTCCGTACGGAAATTAGGTGCAATGGGGAAGAGAGCGTAGCGCGCGTGCAATTTTGGCGACCCGCAGTAGCAACCTGCAGTTTTCTATTTGCGATCCCTAAGACCCTTCATTTCCTTATCTGCTACTTTCCGGATCCTCCCATTATCCGGCTAACATTTCGGCAGCACGCTAAAATATCTGAGCTAGAGGAAAGAAAACGCGGAGCTGGTACAGCGTAAACACCGCTCACTGCTCTTGCCTTTGTGTCCTAAAGAATTAGTACGAGAAATTCGGTCTACGCTGTTGCCTCACTCTCCTGCTAGCAGTCGCTATCAATTCGCTCAGGGCTAACTAAGTTTGCCGAGTCCTCCGCTAACGTATTTTCTTATTTGTTCTTCCCATGCAGCCAACTGGCACTGCGTATTTCTTCTTCTTGTAAGGGCATGTAAGGGACGCGGAAAAGAATGGTGCGGCAGATGGAATCAGCATAGGATATGCGCTACCTGTAATGGGACGCAAAGCGGCGTACATTGTGACCCTGTTCTGCAGTCCTCCAAAGTTCACGGCGCTGTAGTGTTGGATGCGCAAAGTGCAAAATCGTGTCGCAGGATGGATGGTGAGGTCAGGCAATCCGTCGCGGGTGCGCCGGTAATTACGCAGATGCGAAAGTGTGCAAAGAAATCCCGTGCGCCATTCATGACAATAATGTAATAGTGTCTGCAT
Source organism: Amblyomma americanum (assembly GCA_030143305.2). NCBI lineage: Eukaryota > Metazoa > Arthropoda > Arachnida > Ixodida > Ixodidae > Amblyomma > Amblyomma americanum. The sequence continues at coordinate 293,191 of JARKHS020013527.1, forward strand.
TTAAGCCTTGTAGTCACGACCCTTCCGACGCTGCCCGCGTTTTCCCAAGCTATGAGCAGGCAACGATGGAATCACTGGCTAATTGCCGAGCGCCGATAGTGAGATTGAAGCCTACATATTGGCCTGAGGTAAGACGATCTGGCTATTACTAGTCGATGCAGTATATGAGATAGTGGCAATGACGTCTACTTTTGTAAGATAATGATACTGAGAAAAAACACCCACAAAGCGAGGGCCCCATATTATGAATTACATCGTAAATGAGAGACGCTGAAGTGATATCCTGGCACACTGGTTTAGTTAGCAAATAAGGTAATACAACATGACGGTGGCTCTACTCTTGCTGAAATATCTTACAAAGACAGCTAGTATCAGAGACATCTAGCAGACAAAAACACCATCCAGCCAGCACAGGTAATTGGCCCAATATTAGGAATGGATGGTTTTACACTAGTCCTTTGTATGACCAAACTTTTTCTAATACATTTTCAATATCCGGCCGATAACCTGTGCTGCTTGGGCAAGTAGCTGAGGCTTGTAGTAAATTGCAACAGCGTCTTATGACGGGAATCTGGTTACTGAAAAAAAAAAGAAACGCTTATAGACACAAGAGAGGCGAGACGCGAAAATGGTAACGGTTAACCTCAGCTCACAAATTAAATATTTTTTTATTTACTTACACTGGTTCGGCACGAGGTGGAAAAAACGTATAGAGTACCAGCGCTTCAACTTTCGAGCACTTCAAGCGAGAGGAATAAAAGGCTGTATACGTGGCAACCCAAAACACACAAAAAAAGCTGTTTAAAAATGTCGACATTTTCCTCTCTCCATCCGTTCCCCTATTTTTTCTCGATTTTGCCAAGCATTTCTTCGCAATACTAAATTGCCTGCCGCCGTTCAGAACTCAAGTTAGATCGTTCTGCCAAATATAAGCTGCCGGTACTATTATTATTAGTTCGCTCTAGTAGAAGCAGCGTCTGAAGTGTCCTAGCCGCGGGCAGAGACTGGCTGGCCGAAAACAAGCACTCTCTCTTCACTTTTTAGTTTACACCTCGAAAGTATCCGCGACAACTCCAAAACTTGCTTGACAGTAACGGCAGGCAGTAACGACGGCGCTGCGTTGCACTGAGATGTCTCAGTACAGACCCGTTACAGCCCCGGGGCAACAGCTGCTTCCGCTGACCTTTAGAAGACAACGCGGGAATGACCTATACGACACGTCGCTCTGCGCTGAGCTAAGCGAATACCGCACCGCCTTATTCTGAATTCTGACGAGGCCATTGGCCCGGAGCTCTAATGACGCTTTTCGTAAGACGGAAAAAACATGAAAAGAAGGGAGGTCAAATAAAAAAGAACACGCTTCGGTTCCTTTGCTTGGCTGCTGTTTTACTTATTTAGTTTTTACACTATCCATCGCATTTGAAGTTGGCAATTTTCTTACTGTTAAAAAAAGTGTTTTTTTTATTTCAGTTTAAAGAAAAAAGTCCCTTTTACTGCTTCTCACATCATTCGTCGAGCACTTAACCAAACTAGTAGGAACTGTTTAGTGCCGGAGCTCATTTTGCTTTTGCTGAGTCTCGTCAGCAGATTCTCGCTGGTAATTAGCGACTAAGCGTGAATGGAGCGCTGACTCATGGTTAACCCCTGTTCGCTTTTTATCTCCGTAACTCCTACGTTTTAACAGCTTCAAGCGTCGCCTCTCCGCTTCTGATATTTACATGGCCTACGCTTCGTTATCAGCCATCCTACGCAAGTCGTGCAAGGCCGTTAGAGTGCGAAGTGTGAGGCTTTTTAGAGAGGCAATTCCTGTCGAACCGAATGGCACACAAAGTGGCTTCGACTGCGCTGTCACAACTTCTTTAGGCATTGCTCGTCTTTGTTTTAAAACAGGGGACAACTATGGGGATTGACTCACGCGTTGTCCTTGTTTACCTTTGTTATCATTCTTTTCAGCTTTTCTCTGCAGTGTTGCGTGTTTTTTAAAAACGTATTTATTAGTAAGAGTATTTATTGTTCTTCAGCGCATGTCGGGCACATATATATATATATATATATATATATATATATATATATATATATATATATATATATATATATATATATATATATATATAGGTGTGCACTACCAGACCTGTGTTTTGAATGAGTAGCACTGATTCAGCTACGATAATTTCTTGAGACATACTTTGCTGCCAAGTTATCGATTGTTTTTCTTATTTATTCTTGCTAGCAACAAGTGAGTTGTCCTAGGCAGTGCGCGCAAATTCTAATACAAATCCAAAAGTTTTGTACGGGACTGAGTACCTTATTACAGCTTTAAAGAAATGGCATGCTTTTTCGCCGGAAAGAGGCTAACAGTTCACAGCCTTGAAATCAAGGGTTGGACGAATCGTCTGGTCGGTGTGAATCATAAAACGTGACATTGAAGACGCCAACCACCACAAAGAAATGAACACACAAAAGACGTTTCGGCTCCCATACGGGAGCCTTGTTCACAGTAAAAAACGAGAAGCGGTGAGCTCGCGCACCCGCTTATCGTTTTTTACTGTGAACAAGGCTCCCATACGGGTGCCGAAACGTATTTTGTGTGTTATTTTTTTTGTTGTGGTCGGCGTCTTCAATGTCACATTTTAAGTTTACAGCCTTATTCAAGGACTAAATTCACATGTCGGTGCGAGTACAGGACAATTTTCAGGTACTCTCCTCAATGTTGAAATTTCTCAGCACATTGATCAGCACCCGTCGTTTTGGGCTTTAATGTAAGTTCAGTCCGGAAAACGTGGCGAAAAAATGCAGAACAGCCTTGAAGTACGCACTCGGCACCCACCTGTCTAGTTGGGGCCATTCATTGAGCTATATTGAATATCTTGTTTTTGTTTTTGAATTGAGTCTGGCATCAATAGCTAATGATAACCCGCTCCCTTTTCGTTGGACCTAACTCATTGATCGCCAGTCTGGCGTCGATTTAGTTTTTTCGCCAGTCGCCATGGTTACTGCGTGGTTTTGTCACTGTCTCGCGACATTTAGTCGGCTTAGTACCACTACATCGGAGCCAGTTCATGAAAAGGCAAGTTTCTGGACGAGACCATAAGGCGCCTAACTCGCGATTCCAGCTTGTACTGGTACACGAACTACAGATCCTGCAAATCGCTTAACGCCTGAAAGACTGGCTCGGTGGTACTTTCCCCTTGCTAATAGGTTCGATCAGCCAGGGGGCAAAGCATAGAGAAATTAAGCGCATTTTCTCTGAGACCTGTGATCATGTCATGAATCAGGTATGCTTTATGTCATGGCTCCGTCTAGATCGCCTGCTTCGACGGTGGAACTTTGAAATGGGATCGCAAGTCGGTCGTTACAGTTTGCAGTGCTGAAGTCTACGTGCCATTCGCAAGAAGGCTGCAAACAACAGGCGAAAGGAAGTTGCCAACTTTATTCTGCATTTTATAAATCTGACTTAATGACGTCGTCGATGAAGAAGCTCGTCTCCCCCCCCCCCCCCACCTCCCCATTCTCTTTTTCACGCAAGAAAAACATTGAGAATAGAAGAGCAAGATGATGTGTGGCACAGTGCACTCAAGAAACCTTGCTAAATTAGTATAGTGGAGGTTTTTCAAGCATAACGGCCGAGTTTGGCTTCCGATAGCAACCCTGAAACACGTACGCCGCTCACTTCTGGGGACAGCGCCGTATGAAAGTGTACGAAAATACCTTTTCGTGTACTTCAATGACCCTTCCGCAGAAAGTTTCCCTCTAAACTGCCGGCTTATCGCAAACAGCTATAGGGGTTACCAGAGGCAGCAACGTTCACCAGGCAAAACACTATGCCTGGTTATGTCCGCATGTGGATCTGGTAGGCTGTCGTCCGGGAAATTAGCCGTGTTTGCCTAACTTCGCACGTGGACCAAGCAGGCTGTTGTTTGCAGGCCACCGACAACGGGCAGTCGCCCGGCTCACCGCAGTTATGCGTGGTATTAGTTTGCAGCACTAACAACCGCCTTCCGTTCGTATCGCTTCGAAACGTTGTCTGATTGAGGAGAAAATATGATCAGCGACATGCACCAGGGTTTTCTACCACAGCACGTAAGTGAGCGGAGCACAATGAAACCTGCGTTAGCGTCTCTATTTTCTAACTTACTAGAAAGATATGACAAATGTTTGCGTATTTTAATTTTGCAACAATTAGTTTTCACCCGTTGATTCACGACTCAAAGCACAGTTTTCATCGCTAGGCGTGGCTCTCAATGCAGAAGCCCGAAAGAGAGGCCACAACAATTTAAATGAGAATAATTGCTTTCCCGCATTTAGATATACCGTGTTTTCCTGCCCATGGTTAGTATTGAACATCACAGGCACGCTGCGTGATGTTGCCTAACGAATGCTCAAACATTGAAATAGGCGCTTTAAAAAGTAACAGATTCCAACTATACGGACTTAAAATTTTATTTTCTTTTAAATGGCTTTCTGCATTCGATAACTCGCTGGGTCACTTGCACATTCATAATGGGATATAAATAAATATTTCGCAATAAGAAAAATTAGACAAGCTACCTGCTTCCCCAGAGAAGTGTGCTTTTTTTTGCAAATGTATATTAAAACTTGGGTACAGCTGTTTCTAGGGTTTTTATTCTTCCCATTGACGCTGATGGACTATAAGTTGTGAACTTTTGTCCTATCTTTAAAACTTCGCACTAATTTTTTCACTACTACATACTACACAGAGACGCACTAAAAAAACCCCCATATTTTAGTTGAACTATAACTGGCTTGGCTGGTCTCGGCTGGGCTGACGGACCAGCTGGCTTTTCTGACCCTAGCCCAGGACATCTTCGGCGATTACTACTGCGTAGCAATAAAGTTTTTCCTTCTTTTCTTTCATATTCAAAAGAAAACTACCCCCCGATTAAAGGTTTTTACGTGGCTATCAGAGGCGTTTATTAACTCACCGGAACGTCAGGCAACCCACTGAACAGCAAAACAACTTTACTTTATTCGTCACTCAGCTACTCGTCCATCGACTCATTCGCTAAATTCACTGATTCCAAACGCTTGCCCATGCAGGACACGATGTCTTCGAGAATATTAAGGACTTGTGAAACGCTGTCATCGTGAACGAGTCATTTAGGCCACTATCAAAGATAAGTGACGAAACTCGGTACCCAATCCCCGACGCTTCCTGGATCAGCCAGCTCATTTTACTTCTTGAGAAATGGCCTCGATTAGTTTCTGATCACCTGCACTGGCCAGAAGAACACTTTTTGCTACTATTGGTCATAAATTTTGTAATTTGTAACGACACGAGCAGTTTCTAAGCCACATGTGTGATAACTGCATGAAAATTACGAAATACAAAAACTTATGCATTCGATTTATATTTTCCTTGCTGCGGCCTTGGCAGACTCAAAGCTGAGAGAGGCGATGTTAAAAAAGAAAAAGTGGCAGACGTATAATATTTGCCGGAGCTCAATGACACGTTGATCAAATCGAACTTTCCATTCCGCTATTTATAAATTAATTCGCTAGAGAAGACTACGAGTCCATGAATTACGCGACACATTTTAATGACCAAAACGAACAGGATACACAAAATAAACCGGGTGAAAACTTTCGTTAGGATTACCAAAAAAATAAACGCTCTACGTAAAAAGTTAATGCTCCGAACTCTGACAGATGTATTTCATCTTCAAGTTCAGCCAGCACGCTCTGGACCATGCAGCAGGCTACAGTTCGCTGCATTGTGTGGTTCCTACACGAAGGGATAAAGTCAACCTTAATCACGTGATTATTCTTCACTGTTTCTATTGACAGTAGATACCTGTGCTCAAGAGAGCATGTGGGTCTTGATATTTCGAGAAGCGTTAAAAAAATCAGTTTTTTTTTTTGTACTAAGTATACTTCAAACTACGTCTTCGAAAAATATGCACGTTCAAAATGATCCCCAAGTGAAAATAAAAGTGAATATTTTTAGAGCCGCGAAACAGAAAAACGAGGCGCCAGCTACGAAAAGACGTTTTACGTCATGCAATCGTAATTTTGAAACCGCTTTTTAGGAGCCGATATGTTCCTTCCATTTGGAAGCTTCACTTGCGCCCTTTTGTTTGGCACTTTCTAAGATGGCATCAGAACAGCGCCCCCAAAGCTACAGACGTTTTATCGCGACTAGATTTCCTGCGATTCCACAAGTGCACACAAATTTGAAGCCGCTTTACTTCCGTTTGTGATTTTACAAATACAGTCTCTACCTCGCAGGTTTTTTTTTTCTCTGGTTTGCCGAGAGCACTCGAAATGGGCTTGGTATCAAATTATTTCGGGAGAGTAGTGCTGTGCGTTATGCTATTTTTACTGAGGCTTGCATTATGCATAAATCTTAATTATTTGCGTTCCTAAACTACCAATCTTACTAGTACGTTCCATTGATAGACTCTTTTGGAAATGTATTTTCACTTAAGCAAATGCAAAAACAGCATCACCACACAAAGTGGACCTTGGGCGACGCAGTTCTGTAAATATATTATATATCGTATAAACATTTTTTGGCTGACGGCCAGCAACGAAGAGCGCAATTGAAACCTTAGAACTGCTTATAAATCATATTCTTTTTCAGCTATTCGCACTCTATTACCATATTTGGTCTCTTTCACTTTCGTGCTAATTATAATAAAGATCGTGCCGTAAACAAAATAATGATGCCGGATTTAGCGTGGCTAGGTCAAATGCGGAGTGGGTGCGACTCCGGTTTTCATTTCGGTTTCGGTTCCGGTTCGAGGCTTGTTTTTTTTAAAAAATCGAGGGATCACTTAAAGTCCCCGTTAAGGGTATGGCGCAATACGGTGATAGGTTATTCCCCGTATATGCGGAATTGGTCACTCTTCATATTACATTCACAGATCGTAGCAAAATCAGAGAGTGGGTGTCTTAGTGCTAGCGAACCAACAGAAAAATTATTTTAAGATCCGCATCCCCTCTTAAAAAGATCGTAGGTGACGCTAGAATACAGGTGTATGATATCAAAAACACGCAGTAATCATTGCTAATTAATTGCAATTTTTAACAGGCAGGCTAAGTACACTGCGGGGCATTCTTCTGCAGTGTAGCCCTCTCTTGCACCAACCGCGGTGCCCACCTAAAGCCAGCAAACTTCCTCTGACGTCATCTCCAGACATGTCCCTATGCCGCCCCGGCTAGGCCTTCCTTGCGCTGAAATCGATTTTGCTACCATACCAGACCATCGCTTATCCGCTTTCCGCATCACGTGTCACCTCCAAGTCAATTTCCTCCTGGCAATTTTTGCCAGGATATTCTTACCCCGAATTTGTCTTTCAACACGCTTTCACTACTCTCTTTCTCTCTCTCTCTCTCCTTCAAGCTCTCTCAAGGCAACCCGTATCACATTTTTTTTTTACAATAACCGTGCGCGCTTTCTTTAACCTAATTTCAAGCCCTTTCGTTGCTTTCGTAGTTTTGACCCGCACTTACTACTATACTTTTCGTACTACCTAGAGTTAGCATGTTAGACGGATGCATTTCACATGCAAAAGAAAAAAATAAGTGCAATGAGAGAAAAAAAAAACACCATGCCTGAAATGAAGATTTTTATTTAGCGAAAGAAGGTGATATTGTTGTTGCGAGGCACAACACACACATCTCAGCACGAATTTCACAGTAACATCGACCACACGGGGTGAGATATTGAGTTTACTTGACGGAGGTTACTAGACACGACGCGATCAAGTAAGAAGTTCAATTAGTGAAATGGCAAAAGGCAGATAATTAATCAATGCGGCAGAATACTGAACCTTTCGCATCACTATAGGCTGAGTTAATGGTGCGTGTCCGGTAAATACGGGACCTACGTTCCTGCGGTGCCCTGACGTTCAGCCCTGCATCTGTGGTCACCAGAACTGAATGAAAGTATAGTCGCCCAGAATTCTCCGTGTACAGGTTTCATAATTAGTGGAGGCGGACGGGGAGAGAGGAAACAAACTCCATTCAGAGCTAATTAAGCTGTGGTTCTCAGACCTTGTACTCTTTCAAACACATCAGTTGCGGCGTTGAAAAAAAAAAAAAAAACAGGAACAGAGATGATGGTTGCTATGGATATAAGTTTGGCTAGCGTTATTATCTCTCGGATACGACTGTGGCATACACTCCGTCTGAGTGTACCGGCAAGGTGCTCTTCGCCGTCGGGAAACCCGTGTCGGATGCACTCTAACCTATTCTTAATCTTCACTATTTGCTGCCATACTTGGCCCAGATAGATGTATTCCTTTAGAACTTCCACTATCTCAATAATTATTGTAAACTGCAGTTTCCATCACAACTGAGTGCTGATCTCTTTAGTTTTCTTCATATGAATTTTTAAGCCTGCCATTGCTATCTGTGTGGTTAGGTCCTCCGTTGCGCGTTGTAATTGATCCGCCTGCATAACTAATCAGGGGGATATCACAAGCAAAGCGGGACCCGTTCAACTATTTCACCCGCAGGTATTCTCAATTAAACCCTTCGAATATCAGCAGAAAATTTGCAGCAAATTGCAGCGGAGTTATTAGCAGATTACGCTTGACAGCTTTATGATTGGTTTTCTAACACTTTCAATGGAGGACTATGACCAGTGGGGATACCGAATAGATATTTGCTCTGCATTTTAACACACCCTTTCTCCAACTTTAGGGTGCCCATTTTTTATGACTGCTGATGTTCAATTATGAATAAACTCTCATTTGGTAAGTGATTAATCTATCTGTAATGTCCTCCTAAGCGATGACAAGGAAAGCACTTTTGGCGTTTTTTTTTTTGTACGGTAAATTATAGTCTGGCTTTGCGCGGGGCGACGAAGTGCTGGGTTTCGGGTCGGTTTCGGCCATCTGGCAATTCTTAACGCCCGCGCAAATTTCCTTTCTGCCAAAATAGGCTAGCCGCGAAGGGAAATCGAACCCGTAGTCTCGTGCTAGGTAACAGAACGCCACAGCTGCTTACTCGGGTGACAGGTCCGGAAGCGCGCAGAAAGCTTTTAACAAAATTGTCTTAAGCGCAATCGCGACTCTGGGAGAGGAAGACAGAAAAAGCGGAGAGCTCAGTTTCACAAAGATGCATTCACAGAAAAAAGCGCCCACAATCTATACTGAGTTCGGAAACTCTCAGCTGTGTTTTCTTAATAATAAAGATTAAAAGTGGCCTGTTGTGGCTTATTTTAAAGGAAGAAACTCCGTATGTATCTTTTCCTATCGCGGCGAAAGAAATGAATTGGGCGACACCCACCGTTATTTTAGCTGTGAATCTTGCGGCGAGATTTTTCGTACACTAAGTTCCGTGGAAATTTGCTCATAGAAGTGATGTAACGTGCCTTTTAGCAAGTTCTAGTACCTGTTACGCCAACTGGGGTTATTTTCGGCGTCGAGTTCTACCAAGCCTGGATAGGCACAGCAACGCAATATCAGTTTCTGGAGATGCGATCATTTCTCGGGCATTAAGAGCCAAGAAACTCGAATACTTTTACAAGGAGTTTTACACTGAAAATTTTTACATATTTCTTTGAAAAAATATGAAGGTGAAGCAAAAGTTAATTTCTGTGTACCATCAGAGCTGAAATTTTTTCCCGCCTGCATAAATAAATAAAAGCGTTTGAATCGCAAGGAAAGCAACGTTGGCTGATTTAGTAATCAGTGCTTTTTTTGGGGTTTTTTCGAGTCTCTTAACCACCGCTGACGTTTATTTTAGACACAAGGTTTCTACTTTGCATGGATCAATCAACATATTTTTATTAGTTCTCGTGTTGCTCTCCCAGTCAAAAGCAAAAGCGCTTCAACATATTTTCCGGCGGGGGAGTATTAATGTACAGTCGCGGCCTTCGTAATACGGCGGATGCTTCGGCGAATAAATTCCCCTGACGTGAAATTAAGGAGGCACTGCATACATAGGCTAGCCAGTGGCGTTAGTGCGCTCACCTATAAACGCAGAACATTTTGATATCCTTTTTGTGGAACGCCTGAGAAACGCTCAAACGGCAAAGCGTGCTCCGCAATATTTCTGCCGAACCTGTACAAGGGGAGGCGAGCCTTCTCGTTAAGAGAGCAAGTAAGGCATGCGCATTACCCCATCTTTATATAGCTGTAGGGCGGAAATCAGCCGCATGTATTTTTTGGTAAGCAACGAATGAAAAAATGTGGTGTGTTGCGTTATTATAAAATATTCAAAAATAGCACAAGAACCTGATTAGGCGAGACACTTATACCTTTATTGCGTTCTTTTCAAGATGAGCTTTCACTGCTGCATGCGGAGCATAATGCAAAAACAATAAAAAGAGACTCTTCTGACATTTCGCCGACGACGTCGTATCATTACTGAAGCAGATTGGATGAGGGTTGCGATGTTTTCGATTATTTCCGCTCAGCTAACAGCCGAGTTCCTCGGTAAGGTGGGAGCGGAAAACGTCCCGGCTCAAAAACAGCCGCACAGGTACGAATAAAATAAAATGCGAATTTATAAATATCTGTACATACAAAGAGGGTTTATAAACAAGATATGAAGTTTAGCGGGAACTGCAAATTATCAGACACAAATCACACATATTTTTAACATCTCGCAAAAATTTACGTGATATAGCCAAGGGACACGGGAAAAAGCCTTTGCTGAACGTTAGGCGTCTGATTTCTGACTAAATATAATAGCTATTAACTGAACCCAATTTTCTTCTTAGACTACTTCGGGATGGAAGAACTTAGGCGTGATTTCCATGGCCGCGAAATTCCTGCCGGCAGCGTTTCCAGCTATGACTGCGGGAGGAGGGAGGAGAAGGACTTTAATGGAACAGGAGAGGTCTGCCCTGTTGTCGGCCTGGCATGCTTCCAGGCTATGACTGCGCGATATTTTCAGGCATTACACCTCGAGACTTTTGTCTAAAATTATACAAGAAGGCAGGCACCTGAAAAGCGTAAATATCCCTAATTTCACGCAACTGCGCAAATGCTATTCGTAACGTTTAAATATCGAGCACTCGTAGTAACACAGTCAATGATCATGGTGAGACGGAGAGGCAGCAATTCAATCTTGCTTGAAAAACGAAATGAATGCAATTGACAGAAAGGAGCGAAGATGACCAAACAAGCGCTACACTAACAACTAAGTCAACTCAGAAAAAAGTTTTCCTTTTCTTCGTTCAAGTATATCTGATCAATATGGTCCTTCAGGTTGCCTTGCCAGACATTCAACTATTCTTTTGTCTGTATGTGAGTACATGCCACAGCCCTTCACACAGCGACTTCCGCTTTGCTTTTTGCTCACGTATTTTTTTTTGTTATGTTGGCGAAGTGTTCTAGTAAAGCAATAAGAGGAAATAAGACCTCGAGGAAAACAGCTGAAATTAAAAATAAAAATGTAGAGTTAAGCATTTTGTTCAACACGCAATCCGAAACAATACTAAAGCAACCAATGCTCTGCTCGTAGTTGCGAAGGCACTGTCTAGTATGTTAAAAAAAACTATGCTCAAAGGCGCGTGGTTGCAGCACCTTGCTGTAAAATCTAACCTTAATAATGTGTTTGTTTTTTGCCAGGAATATGTAGGAGAGTTTTTGTGAAACAGTTGTCCAGGACTATTTCGTCTTAATAATACAAACCAAAGAAATGTAGCAAAATATGAAAGAAAAATTACAAAAAACATGGGGAGAAATGTGTGCCTTAATGGTCTATGATATGAATCTGTGCCTCCCGAACTAAATAAGGAAAACATGAACTAAACAAAAAAACAATACAATGACTTGAAAAGAAGAGAAGCGCATATCATAAATCGCATTTAGACTAAGTGCATTTCTATATTGTCGTTTGCCTTTAGTTTCCTTTGTAAATTTTTGACTGAGAAAGTGTGACAAAAACATGAAACTAAACACACTCCAAAAATACCACAAAAATAAAGAAAATAAACTCTCCGATGGCGGTAAATATTTTCGCCTCGACCACTGTTTAAATCGATAAAGAGTAGAGGTAGAAGTGAATTACTGCTATGAATGAAGAGGTAAAGAAATAAAAAAAAACATCCTAGACCGCGAGAAAGCCAACGGAGGCAAAGTCTAAAGTTCATCTCGTTGTTTAAATCATGCCTCTCTTATGGCGAGCAGCACAGAACATTGCGACACGTAGCCAAAGAGACTACGCGAAGGTCCTTACTCTCCATTGCTCAAAATGTGTCCACTGTCGGCGGCAGGCGCCATCGTAACAAACCACAAAAACTGTGCCTCTCTTCGTTAATGCGCGTTACAAACCAAGTAAAAACGTAGCCATCAACCCGTGAAAAAGTTTTTGCTAACGGCGCAGCTAGAATATCTTGCAAAGAGCATGTAATCCGATAAGATCAAGATTAAGAGGGCAAGCAACGTCACTGCGATAAAGTATACCTCACACATGCTGGCGCACTGCGTTTCGTAATAACGAAGTTTGCGCCGAGCTGGTTTTCGTAATAAACGCCGTGACACGGTCCACTCACCCGGGTAATACTTGATGAGGATGTCTCCGGCAGCGGCCGTGTGGTTGTCGGCGGTGTGGCCAGTGCCGTCCATCGTGGGATGAATGGGCTCGCAGCGCGCCAACTGCGTTCCCGCGCCGCCAGAACTGCTACCAGAACTAGCACCACTGATGCCGCCGCTGGCGCCACCGGACGGCGAAGAGGAGGACGACGACGAGGGATGCTCGGGCCGAGGGAGCGCAGGCGCGGCGGCTGCGGGCCCGACAAACACTGGCACCGTGCCGCGCAGGCACGAGCACTGGCCCGTCAGGGGATCGCAGCGCGCCCCGGCGGGGCAACCCGGCACACAGGGACGCGGGCGGCCCGCGCAGCCGCCGCCTGCCAGTGTCAAGAAAAAAAAAAGAGAAAGAGGAGGGAACGGAAGAAAGTTTAGAGGCGGCGTTGCAACCATTTTTCTCTCGGGCTTAACTTCAACAGGTATTTTAAGTTTCGAATTCTCGCATGTCGAGAAAGAGGCCGCAAGGAAAATACTTGAGTAAGAAAAATAGAATTTTTCTTTTTTTTTCGTTCGTATAGTTCGATAACTAAAAACCCTAATGTAAACAGACGTGGGCTGAAATTTAGACACGCAAACGTTCCTGCTGCGCTACGATTTTTAGTTACGGTCCATCAGGATGCCGAACTTTCCACTGTTGCGAACTGCTGTTCGCGATGTCTTCAACTATAAAATAGTGAGATAGAGAGAACTGTTGCGCTTTTCTTACGCTTAGGGATAACTTGTTGCTGAAAGAGTTGGCTCTGCTTAAACAATGTGTTGGCAGCACGAAAACAAAACACGAAACTGCAAGAGGCGACTCCAAGCGCTGAACAGCAGGCAACAACTGCTTCATTGCCTTGGTAAGTTATAGTTTAATCGATTTAGGAGGTGCGAACACATTTGCATCACGACCAGAAAGTTTCTTCTTTCTGTCCGGTGCAGCACATTGTTAAGTTTTGACCATCTACAGGGACGACATATAATTGGCAACAAGCGGAACCTCGACAGAATCGTCAGTTACGCCAGCGACTGTAGCTCTACGGAAAATAACTTTGCCTATTCATTACTATAATCACGAAGCAACAGAAGAAATCTCGGCATACAGTGCTTTCACATGAGCAAAGATTTGGCTTTTATTTAGTTTAGATAAAAAAAAGTGGCACACATTTACTAGCGTAGTCCTCTGTTTTTATGGACAGGAACATTTTTTCCCCGTTAACTGCTAATGAACCGCTTTTCATCGTTATCTAGCATATCAGTTTTGCGTCATTCATCTTCCCTTTGATGGAATTTTGTGGCGATAATATTCGTTCGCTAGTTTCCGTCTTATGTTACCAATCCAAGTAATTTAACCCTCTTTTAACAATTCCTCAGGCCTGTTATTCTATCTGGGCCGAAAGTAGGTTTTGAACGTCAACTTTAACAAAGCCTGGACCAGTGCGACAGCGCAATGCAATGCCTGTAGAATATATAGTCGTTTCTGCGGCATAAAAACCTCAAAACTTTCCAAATTATCGCGCAGGAAATTCAGAAAATAATGCACTTTAATATAGATATGTACACAAAAAATAATGTATTGCCATAAGTAGTCTACGTGATTTTATTTTGGGAACTTGTTCGCGTTCTCGCGAATTTTAGTGTGTTCGATAGTCGCCTTTTTTATATTGCAAACTCTCGCTATGCAAGCAAGCGGGGAAGCATGGGTGCACAGAAAGAAACCCTTGTTTAAAATATCCTTCAGGCTGCCAAGATGACAGACAAATATCTCAATTTCAATCACAGACCAAACTTCGGATCACCACGGCATCTATAAGGTTGTACTCGGTTCAGTCAAGGCCGAGAAAAAATTTTTATCAGACAGGCGTTGCCCGTAAGTTCTTGTGCAGTTTATGTTTTACGTAACTGAATGTCCTCTGGAGGGATGCTTGCTAGTAAAGCGACTGAACTGACCTGCCCGTGTGTGCGAAGTTCGTAGTCAATCAACGCGTGAAGGAATAAAGAAAAAAGTCATTAAAAACAAAACACTCCAGGCCGCAAGCATGACGATAGTGTTAAACAATATTTCGGGTTAATTCTTCGTATCGCTTGAAGTCGAGATCCAGTCTCTAAATGCTACACTGTCTTGCTGCCTAGATATCGCGACACAGAGTAAGCGTGAGAAACTGGGAGCACTATGTGTTATTAGGTCCTTGTAAGCGCAATGCATTGATAATGAACGATGGCGAATTTGTGAGAGGGACAGCCGACGGGCACCGCCATGTTCTCCAAAGTGAAGTAGATTTGAGGAGAGAAGTGCAAAAAAAAATTGCGTTAACTTTTAACTCAAACTAATGGTGCTAAGTACGCCTTGAGTTCTACTATGACATTCGATACTCTTTGGGGAACAAGTTGATTTTAGGCTGCCTATTCTGAAACCTTCTGTTGATGCTATAACGCATGATAACAAAAGCCAACGCGCAGTTCACACCAGGCGCAAGCTAACAAACACTCAGGTCACAATGCATTCTACTGAATGGAGCATATGGCCGACCCTGTAGACGTGGCGTAATCGAGTAAAGACCTGATATACTTAAAACGCTTTCCCTCTCTATAAATCAAGGTAGCGGTGCTTCCCCTGCAAACACAAAACCTGCGTTCCTGCCGCAGACTGCGGTTCGCTAAAATTCCATGACTTCCAGTACTGAACCTTAATGTAGTCGTTTGGAATTATCGGTGTCCAGACGTTTTAATTAGCCGGGACGAACTAGGCGAGGAAAAACAGACCCTGGTCCGAGTTAATTAGGTAGAGTGCTCGACTCCGGCTGGGACACCTAAGAATAAAGCCACTCGGGCGGTGTTCATTGCCGTCAAAATCACTATTCCTTATCAAGATCGCAAGTGTGGTTCAGGGTTAAGATAAATATTTATATCACTTACAAAAAAGGCATGCAAAAACAGGGACGCTAGTAACTAAGTGCCGACTAAGTTAGGCTTAGCAGCCGTTATCTAAAATAATAACAAAAAAGCTAAATTTGAATGTACGTGAGGCCCTCCTAAGTGTAGCGTTATGGCCTGTCAAACCACAAAACGGGTTAAGCTTTGTGTATCACACGTTGTGAGGCGCGCACGAGGAGAGTGCTAAAGTAAAGTAACTCGAACGTGGTGGTTGCCTTTTAAGGAGTTTCACCAAGTTCTTGCATTAGTAAAGATATACATTCCCCACATGAAACTGGAGGCACTATTTCCAGTGTAAAAGCACTTTTTCTGTTGAATTTCCAGCTGGAGGGGATGGAAATTCCACTTTCATTTCCAATTCTGGCTGAAAATGGAAGTTTTTCAGCTGGAGCTAGCTGGCAAAATAATATTTTACAGCCGGAAGAAAGAAATATTCCAACTGGGCATGATTTCCAGTTCTATAATCCGGCTGAAATGGCACTTTTCAGCTCCATAATCCAGCAGGTAATGGAAACATTTTCATCTGGGTTCGCTTGGTAATATCTAGACGCAGTCAGGAACATACAGTAATCAGGCACGAATCAGTACTGATGGGCATAATCGGAAGCGCAGCATATGCACGATTAATAAAATTGTCGGCTAATGTCCCTGCGTTTTAAAGGTGGCACTTTGGGAAGTGTACCAAACGATTTATAAGGACAATGTAGCTTGGAGAAGCATGGTCGATGACCGAATACTCCTAATAATTGAGCTGAGAAATATGTTTCATCGAGGAAGGCAAAGTTTAATCTCAATTATTCGAGAAGGAAAAGGAAGGCCTTACCTGGTACCCCTCACTAGAATAGATTGAAGGTGTTTTAGAAGAGCGAAAGCGTATACTGCGCAGGAAGTAGATATACAATAATTTAAAAGTAACACTAAATAATTGTAATAATAGATTGCTTCCACAAGTAACTACACTAGCGGGGTGCTTTTTATTTCTTCTGCTTGCCACTAGAAAATCCTCCTTATCGCTTTTTATCGTTAAAACTCTTCGCTGCATATGTGGATCGCTGCTATATATTTGAGATTCAGAAGATAACTTTCCCGTATTTATCAGCCTATTCTCCGCATATGCGGGTTTTGAACATATTGACTCTCGTATATCTTTGGCTATTACCGGTCCGCTTTATTCTATTTTACAAATATTTTCTGCTTCATATTTATACTCGCTATGTTAGGTTGCAGGTTCAACTCCTTTATATTTTCTCTGACACGTTGAGTAATATTTTATGGCGTATTATCTCTCCCACTGGGGCCTAGTGGAATGAAAATATTAGGAGTCCTGCAACTGTAGTTATCAAACAGCTTCCAAACCTGTGGTTAAGAAAAATTCATTGATTTCTTATCACTAAAGCTCTATTCTAGTTTCATGATTGGAGGAGTACAAAACTTATTCTTGTTCACAAAATAGACTGCGCTTTCACCTTGCCACGCACTGCTTCCGAAACTGTACTTCTTAAATTGACTTTCTTTGTGAGCTGAGTATTAAAGTTCGCATTTAAGGTACCGACCCGCGAGAAGCAAACTTTTTGTTACAAAAGTTTGAACTGCGTCAAAGCCAACGTGGAAAGGCGAAAGGCTAAAGAGCTGAGCCGACAGTATGTGTTGACGCTAGCGCTAAGCACTTGATCTCGAGAAAGACATTTAGGCTGAGAGGTTTGGCTTTCCGCTCAACTTAAAAGCAGCAGACAGGATGACAAGGGGATGTCCTGCAGATACTACTAATAGTCTTAAAGCAAAGGCAACTATTCATTCGTGACACCTATCACGCGACACTATGGGGACACGCCACTTAAGGATATCCGCCAGCCAAAAAGGGATGATGTGTGTTAAAATGGTGATTTCAGGACCTCTCGAAGTGCTCTTAGAGGCGTGTGCGGCCTTGGATAACACCCTAATAAGTGCTATAAGTGCTGAAAATAACGTCTAGATGAACGTCTTCAGGAAACGTCAAGCATCTCATCGCAAAGCTTGAATTCAGCCATTGTCCGTACTGTGATCTCGGGAGGGAGGACTTACGAGAGCATGTTCTACACCCTTATTCACCGCCGAAAAGCGTGTCAGAACTACGTCGGCTACAGCCTTTTCGTGTCTAGAGCGTATTATAGTAGTGCTATCATTGCTCAAAGTCTTCGTCTCAGCACAAATCAATTTATATAGAAATAAAGCGGGCACCAGATTTCGTGTGGCTCCTCGACAGAGATATCTTTATGCTCACTGGGATGCGTTAATCCGAAGAAAAATTGACCGACGATTACGATAGTCGGTAATGCGAAATTTGAGCGAAGCTCTTCACACGTCACCTGCCACCGGTGGCAGGTGGCGTTTCGCTCTGATACATTGAAATCCAGCTACACCGACCACGCCAACGAATACGGCGACGCTGACTACAAGACGGAACGTAGGAACGGGTTCCTAAGAGCTGCGCTCTAAAACTTTGATTTGCATTTACTGCATCACTGCACATGAGGACGCCAGTTCGACTGCGGTCCGCTTTCGACAACCGAACCAGGTCAAGGTCCGTTATCAGTACTTCGCAGGAGGCCATCCCCAAAGTCCGCTAAACGCTACCCATCGACCAGCGAAACCGGCACAACCTCGAACGTGCTGATATCCGGCAATCAGCCTAAGAGGGAAGCGCACTTGACCGCTGTTGGAGCGTCCGAAGGAAGAAAGGACGGGAAACAACGGCGGCGTCTCTTTGCTAGGCTCAGTGACCCGTTGAGCGTGTACTCGCCCCCTGGACAAAGGAACCAGAGAACCAAACGAGCGCTCGCATTGAGCGAACAAGAAAAGCAAACGAAATGTAAAGCCCAGATTATAGCTTCTACTGCTAAAGAGCGACTGCGAAGATACGCGCTTTGTTTTCTCAGCCTAACGAACAGTTTCGGGCGCTTCTGAAACCGAGGATGCAAGTGGAGAAGAGGGTTGATATCCTTTTCTCTTTGCTTCGCTGGCCGCCCGAGGAGATGAAGTTTTTTTCGGGAGGGCCACTCATAAAGCGCTGACGGAGCCAAGAGTCTCTCAGTGAGGTCGCTCGCCCGCCTGGCTGTGCAGTGAGCCAAGCAGTCCTCTTTGGGTACTGCTTTGGCCTTGGGAAAACACAGGCATGCGTGGACCAGTCGTGGGCGCCCCCTGAGGGCAGTCCAGCGGAAAAGGGCCTTTTCTGTATTTTTTTTTGTCGGCAAAGCGGTCAACACTCCAGTAGCCGGTTCTGAATCGAAACAACGCTAGAAAGCCTTAAAAGAGTTTTTTTTTTGTTGCCAGAATTGCCTGTAATGCGAATAAGTACAGCAGTTCTTGTGAGTTTATATTTCCGTGTATGTGCGCAAATATAGACGATGGGCAGTTTTCACATCTAGCGACTGGGTGGCTGCTATTCCAAGGAGGCGTAAAAGCCGTCTCGGGGTGCTTAGCCGAGATTAATTGCCTGTACTAAAAGTAATAAAGTGAAATTGAATTGCTTAAGCATGGCCCAGACGGCACACGCCTGCTCTGCGAAACAAAAAAGGAAAGTAGAAGGCGGCGGTTACAAGCTGGAGCTTTTTCTTCTTTTTTTTTTACCGAGCGTATACATTAGCGTCGCATGCTGGGCTTAAGTTGCTTTCATATTTAAAACCAGGGCCACAGCGAATAAGACAAAGACGAATGGATAAACGTGCATTTGGTCGCTTCGTTTTCTTGGCAGGCTAACACATTCACTACATTTTCTTATTATGTTAAAGGCGTGTGCAGCCGCACTTGAACACATATATTCTGACCAAACAACATTTCTGTGTAAATATGAATGGCTTACGCTTGCATATGAAAAATATCGTCAAAACACTAAGTGCTTACACAGTGTGCTCAGCGAACGTGAAGAAAACCAAATTCGAACATCCGCGGATGTTTGGATTTAGAAACATCCCTTCTAAGACACAAGCACCGCCATCTACCGCAAGGGTTTTGCACTGCTATTGCGATTTACACCCACCTTCGCTGTATCCGATATATTTCCTCGTTATATCAGTTAATAACTTTAATACACGTCTGCATCGAAACGCGACGAATCGTTTTACACCATCCGGAACCGCCTGCGACAAACGGTTCGGCCGTAATGGCCGTCTGAAGGTCCTCGGAATGCACTGTTTGCGGGCGGAAAGGTCGTCGTTTCGAATACCACGCATATTTTGTGCTCAACCTAAATTAATAACTTTATCGTAGGGAACATCCCAAGTCATTTGGTACTATTTAGAACAATCTGCGTCGAATGAGGGGCCCCCAAATTTAATGCAAATGGTGGTCTTGGGGGGGGGGGGGGTGTCCGAATTTGGCAGCCGTCATACTATCACATACATAACGGATCGAAAGTATTGGTGTCAACTGAGGCGCTACGTGCTCAATGTTGTTATGTGATATAGTGTGGTCACGTGGCTTATGTTTTGGCCAATATGACCTTAATTGCAGACAGACGCGCCTTTCACAAACGTAAGTTGTAAGAAATACCGCTCTTAAAATGTATTTAGTCTAGTTCGCCGATTTCAATTTTAAACAATTCGAATTTTCTATGAGCCTTATATTCACACACCTGCTGTCTGAAACTTGTATGTAAGGCCGCAAAGTGAGGGAATCCGGTACGCTACTTCAACTACTGCAAATTTATTTCTTCTCAGCAGGCCGCCGCGTTGCCTCAGTGGTTATGGCACTCGACTGCTGACACAGAAGAAGTGGGTTCGATCCTGGCCGCGGCGGTCGAATTTAGATGTAGACTAAGTTCTAGAGGCCCTTGTACTGTGCGATCTCAGTGCACGTTAAAAAACCCTAGGCAGTCGAAATTTCAGGAGCCCTTCACTACGGCGTCCCGCATAGCCTGAGGCCTTTAAGCGAAACCAAAGCACTTCTTGTCAGCATGATGTCTTGTAGCGCTGGTTGTAAACATAGAAGTCTACCAATTTGAAAAGTCAGCCGTTCTACTTCAAGCTACTTTTTGCCGCTGATCCTATGTGCTGTATTTGACAAGCATGAACCTTAAACTATTCAGGTTATTGAGCAAGAAATAAATTTTCGTTTGAGGTTGCGACAGTCTGAACGGTTTGTGAATGAAAAGCATTTCGAAGGGCTGTTTATGCATGCACCTTTCGCCTTCATTTGAGAGCAACGACATTTGTCCGTGCTTGCCGCTTGAAATGACAGTTTTTTTTTTGTCGTCTATACAACTGGCAGTAGACGCAGAAAAGGCATTTTTTTTTATATAATGCGACAGCGTTCTTTAGCTGCCTTACCCGGATCTCGCGATGTATCTATCTGGCCTCGGAGCACTGCGCGCATGCGCACACGTGACAGGCAGGATAGCCGGCGTACCGGAGCTCACTCGCTGATCGGGTGGCCAGTAGACGCGCCGCTACCGTACCGATCTTGGGGCACTCATCGTGTCAGACGAGATGGAGCCTCGCGAGCGAACACCTCGCAAAGAATAAGAGCTTATCGAAAAGAAACTTTGACGTCCAGCTTCCGAGCAACCCTGATACGCAGCGAAGCAGGATAATGCTATGCAGGGGCGCCTACAACAGATACGGGAAGGCGCCCGATACAGTGTTGGAGCTGTAATACCCTTGTATTACAAGTCAAAGGACAAAGAGATGTTGATGATTATAACGAGTGATTTTAACGGGGTGGTTTAACACACAGCAAACTAGTAGTTCCAACAACACATGAAGCAGGGCTTCAGCGTGGCGCTAAACACAACATACGTATTTTCTTTGCAACGCCGTTTTTTTTCCTCAGACAAGCACACAAACAGACATCACAGGAAAGAGACCGTGTTGTATTAAAAAAGAGTAGTGCTCAATTACTTTTATAAAAAAAATGCACCGCCCGTTAGCCCTACAACGTATTTTGTTAAACAGCAGGCTTAGCGCCAACAGCATGCTATGTCAGTGTCATCAGTCGCGCAATCACTACTAGAGTACACTTAAGGACTTCCAAATACGCCTCCTACTTTGGTTTGCATTGGCCGGCAGTCTCAATACCAGGCACCACAACGAATACACCGAGAGCGTCGATGGATAATGTTTACTCAAATTCAACAATCAGCGTCATTGTATAGTGACTTCCGTAATGGGTATCGTAACGAATCCTCTCTTAGTTCGTAGACAACCAGCGTAGTGGTTTTTACTATTTTTTTCAGTCAAATGACTGAAAGGCGTGCGATGCGAATTTCAGCTCTAGAGTGTGTGAAAAGCTTTCAAACGGCTCCTAGGCCATTCTCAGCTAATACCAGTTATCTGCGGATCGCATTATGCAGGTTGTCATAGATCAAAATTGCTCTCATACACTACTGAAAAACTATCTTCGCATCGCGGCTTCGAATGGTGGTGGGTTCGACACCCACTGCTGGACGGCTGCCCATCGTTTTTTTTTTTTCAAATGGTTATAAATTGTCTCTCGTTCTTGTGTTTGGCTTCATAATGTGCACGGCTTGGGAGAAAGAAGCCTACACTTTCAAATCCCGTCACTGTGGGCTTGAAAAGGCACTTAAAAGAGGATCAGTTTTTGGTGACATCTCTTGAATGCCGAAACAAAAAAGGGGGGTTTATACTTTAGTTTTCGCTATAGCCTTTTCTGCCACTGAGTCATTGTTTTCTTTATCCTATCTGTTCGAATGACCATACTAAATTAGTTGTTATACACGCACCGAAGGTGCGCCAAGTAAGCGAGTCACTGCAAAATTAGTACGTTTTTACTTATGCCCTCTGAGGGCTCTATACAATTACAGCGCACAGAAAGGGCGGATTCGTTGTTTGACATGAATGAATTATTGGTCGATCACTTAATTTACTACGGAGCATAGAAATACGACCGGCGTAAATGAAATACACGTGTCCGTAGTGAACTGCTCTTTTCCCTCTTTAGTTTTTACTCACATACGACCTGATTCAGACGTGACATGAGGGTAACTTTTCAGATAATATCAAATAACTTCTGCGAGCATCCTACTTTTAGGAAATGCACGTGCAGTACGAAAGTAGGAAATAACAGTTGTTGGCAGCGTAATATTTGATGAGCAGATTTACATGTTTTTGAACGGAGTGGTACAAACTGCCGTGAGAAATAGAAAAAAAAAAGATTACACCTCCCTAAAAAGAGCCACATGCAGTCTCATTTACTTGCGTTAACCTGATATAGCAGATATTAAGAGATTATTGGGCGCTGAAGCTTGTTATGCTTTTCTATAACAAATTTATACCGAGAACTTTAAAGAACAATTCAAAATTACATTTTGGCAATAAATGCTAGTTAAAATGTATAATCACAGCTGATGCCCATAAAGCATCATGCTATAAAATATAAGATGGCAGCGCAGCTCAGTTCTCCACTTGCTTATGTGGTTTTGAGCATCCCACGGCCAGCGCAAGAACCATGCCTTGCGCCGCCTAATTCCTTAAGTCACTCTCAAACGCCAGTGTCACAAGCCGCTCAAACTTTCCCTGGCCGGCACGTCAGCTGAGCTTTAGGAACGTGCCTGTAAAAGCTGTCTCACAAGTCCTACAGCGTAACTGCGAAGAGAAAGCGTCGAGACGCTAGAAGTTGGCGTCACGTTAGTCCTAAGAGAGGCGCTCTCCTGAGACGGTTCTAAGGTCCCCTTGCTACCCGCTTAAGACCTGACAACGTGGCGTATCCGCTCCCATGTTTCGCTGTCCTTGTAGCTTCGCTGCCGGTAAACAAAGCGGCCACGCAGTTGCTCCGCGAAAAGCGCGTAACGGGAGAATCGTGTCAGCTTGGTAGTCAGTGTTTTCTTCGCTCCTGCACACTACAGAAGAGCGCTGTGCGCTAACGGAGCGGCACGCTTTCCGTTTTCACTCGGTTTATTGTGCCGCAGGGCCAAGCCGGATCAGCAGCCCCACAAGTCCACGCTTAAAACACAGGATGTCTCTTTGCAATCGCTTTAATTGTCTCCTCTTTATTTGCATTATTTTTCTCCGTCGCAGCAAGAGTAGCATCTCTGCTCTCGCTTACATATTCTGATTCCAAATTGTGCAATAACAGACAGAGGACGAAAAAGGAGCGACTGCAAAAACGCACCCTGATGCCCCAACAAAACCCAATTTATAATGTGTATGTGTGTGGGTGAAATAGAAAGATAGTAGATAGAAAGAATAGAAAGATAAACGTATTTGGTTGCTAGAGGCAATATATATATATATATATATATATATATATATATATATATATATATATATATATATATATATATATATATATATATATATACATATATATATATATATATATATATATATATATATATATATATATATATATATATATATATATATATATATATATATATATATATATATATATATATAGCTGTCAAATCGAAGCATGCATCATATCTTCACTGAGAAGTACATCCAGCGTTGTGACTAGTCTTACATCGGTATTGAGAAATATCTTCTCCCTGCAAAGTAAAACAAAGCGATAAAGTACACAGCTCCTAACTCCGTCCAATAATGTTTCCGACTGTATAAAATAACTCTCGTTAAAACAAACTTCATTTTTTTTATATCTGTAGAGGCTATGGACGGCGAAATTTTACGTGGTAGCAATGTTTTTCCGACTTTCAGTGCGATCGCTCTATATAGAGCACTTCCCTCTAAGTAATGCTCTCTGTCAAGACTCGCCATTATATTAAATCAGTCGTTCGTCCTGTGCATGTTTTGTCTTAATCTAAAAAATTATAATGGACAAAATGGAGAGAAACTGTACGCGGTCCTGTTTATGCTTTAACAAGCACAACAGGTTCAACTTCCGAGGTTACCTGGGGAAGAGAGAAGACTCACATTTGCGAGAATTAAAACCCACTGCGATTTCCGGCTCCTTTTACTTTATCCTAGCATTTTTCTATTTTAAGTACAATAAAAACACGGTAACATGGCACCGAAATGGATACTCCCTTCTGGCAACGGTGCATTTGCCACAGATATGGAAAGTTTCAAGGCCACTGCAATTTTCCTCGAGAGTATGGTTTGTTGAAATGACAGACGAATGCACACTAGTGTTTTTGCACACAGAACCCGGGTATCCTCGCTCATGGAAACGACTCACTAAACAGTGTTCTCCCAAGGGCAGCCTAATGACTCTCAGCGCAGATGAGCAGCGCGCGCCAGTAAGCGGAAAAGGGGCGATTACTGCTGCTTTTTTTATTTACTCGGATACAATTATTGTCTCCCGCTCCCGCACTGACTCACCCCAAGCCCTGCTCACAAAAACACGAGACAACTCTTGCTTCCGCTCTTCCACGCGTAATCAGACGTGAAACAATCTCGCCTCGCAGCTCGCTTGACGCGGGCAGGCCATGGTTTAAGAGGACAGTGCAACGACGCGTAAGACTACAAAATCACATGTTTCACACCATCGCAAGTAACGCGTGGGTTCTTCGGAAAATCGACATAGGAGCGAGCCCGCAAATGGTAGTAAAATCCGGTAGCTCCGCTTAAAACACCCTGTAATAAGATAGCCGCCTTCCGTCTTGAAGTTCCGGAATTCCGCCAAGTGTTTCTTCGCCGCTGTCCGTCTAAGTGTCTCTGTAACACTTCAGCCTATTTGTAACTTCCCCGACACCGACTAAAGCCTGGGTTAATGAGAGCGAAGAATCTAGAAAAAAGAAGGAGCTTAGAAAACAGCCAATGCAGTGGCACTGACCTTGACTTCACTTTTGGAGCATCGTATGAAGGCAGTAAATTTAGCTACCGCCTTTGTGTGCGCTGCCATCACTGCGCGCGCGGGTGCTCATTCAGCCGAAGGCGATAGGCCGGCATCCATTCCTTAGGCGCCAAGGACAGTGCTGTTCTGTGGGTATAACCCAGCTGAACATTGAGGCATGGCGTGCTGATGTGCTGGTGTTCCGAGCCGACTAAAACTCAGAAGCGGTCTTCAATCACCAACACAAAAATGTAAAAAAGTGCGGACAACCTTGACGTTGCTTATTTCTTTTGATTGGACTTACTCGACTTTCGAGGATAACGAATATAGTACGACTCAGCCGCGTAAGATCCAAATGATGCCCTACATGCTTATGGCTTGAAACAATGCTGACAACAAAATATGATATCTTTACAACTGGGAAGGTACCTCTTTATAGCCGTGTTCTGTCTTAAGAGCGCCAATTTATTTATTTACTTATTTATCTAAATATTGTCCGGGCTGAATGGCATTGGAGAGGGAAGTGGTTGCATAGACAAAACAAAACGCAGGAACACAAAGAAGAAAAAAAATAATAATGAAGTAGCTAGAATGGGTATTAATTACGCAATATTTCTTCACGCGTTCAAGAATAGGTGGGGCACTTGGATAGCTGTGTCAGTGCAGAAGGACTATTAAGTTCTGTTGATGTACGTAGTAGAAATGACTGAAAAAAGCCCTAGTTCGGCAGGATGGAATACCGACCTTGTACAAGTGGCCAATTCAGGAAGAAAGGTGACTGAGACCATAGATCAGCTCACCGTGCAAGTGTGAATGGTGATATATCTTATGAAAAAGAGAAAGCCGGAAGAAATGAAGAAAAGAAGGGAGAGTTGGCAGACTAAGACGGGACTAATTAGGGACATCCTGGATGTTCTGGGATAATTAAACCGCATGAAATGAACTGAATATTATTAATTATAAAATCGGGCAGCTTAAAAAAACGGATACATTCTGCACCATTTCTATTGAGTAAGTAAGGTAGTCTTAATTGGATCCCGCACATATGCGCTGTATTCGGGTTTGAACAGAAGTAATGCTTTATATATGACAACTGTTAGAAGAACAGTGCGCTGCAGCAAAGTCAAACCGAGTGTATCTCAACGTGCAGTAAGCGCTGCTAATGACGTTATGAATATGAACGGACTAACTCAGGTTAGCAACACTTGCTGCTAGGCTAGTTGGTCTTCCATAAATTTTTAGGTTAGCAGTAGTACGTACGGCATAAAGGATATTTGAAGACAAACAGTCTATAGTCTCTGTTGAGGCAGTTGACTTGACGATAGTTAGATGGTCTGGACAGAATTTAATTTGTATTTTTAACATTAAGTACCATTAGCCATATTGCATTATGGATATATAAAAATACGATCCGATTGAATAGTAATGTCGTGATTTTTTTTATTTCCTGAAACACAGCAAAATCACCTGGAAATACGTACATGGGATGCAAGACGGAAGACGATAAATCGTTAACCTAGAGAAGAAAAAGAAGAGGATCCAGCGCGAAACGTTGACGTACGACGGAACGCATGAAAATAAGGTCAAAGTTAAAATTCTACCCTACCACGTGCTGTGGAAGCCGGCGGAGGAAACATTTCAACCAATAAAGAACTTAGGATCAATGGTAATAAGCCTTAATTTCTGCGGTATAGTTTGTGGCAGATTTTATCGCAAGATTTAAAAACAACCCATGAAACTCCTTACTCTAATGAACACGATCAAGAGTGACATTTTGTTTACGCGTAAAATTTGCTAATTGCTTCTCGCATGATCTGATTTACAAAGTTCACGTTTTGCTGATGAAAAATATAAGCACGATTACAGAAAGTTTGCAAGACTTGAAAACAAAACGTTGCCTTCTGTCTTGAATTGTATGCTTGGAGAATGCTTGTTACCAGTTTAATGAATTGGCATCACCTTACCCAGCTTCCAATCAGTAGGAAATGAACTCGTATAAAATGTCTGCTGAAAAATGTTTTTTTAGGTGATGGGTATATAAGAGCAAGTGCTACTCGAAAACTTAGCAGCAATGAAATAAGAGCCAGGCGTGGAGGAAGGCTCGGCGATCTGGCTATTTTTTCTCGACACTGGGGTCATTTAACGTATGCAATATAGCTTGTTTGTGAAACAGCTGTGTGTTCGGGAAATTTCCGAGAAAAAAAAATTTCGAGAAAAAAAATTACTAAAACCACATGAGCAGATGTTATCAGCGCAGTCAAGAAAGGGTTACTGCGTCGTCTTCCTTGAGGTTAACAACACACCAGTATTTTCTCTCGTCAGTTTGCACTGACGGCAAAGTTGCGTGTATAGACCTCCTGCATGTTTGTAAACAAACGAGGCGGCGCTGCAGTCGCTAGCGAGCTCGTGGTAGGCAAAAGGTCGGGGAGTGGCGTCGCGTATAGGTGTTGAGCGCTGGTTTCCAAGGCTTGTAGGCGCGTTTCCAGTTTCTGCGAATCATAGCAATGGTCGATGCTTCCAACTCAGTAATTTGTTGAAGTACACGAGCTCGCGTTGGCCACGTGCGGCCTATAAAGAGAAATAGTTTGCCACTGTATTCTATATATAGTTAGTAGTAAACATGTAGAAAGCGTTCCTGCCGTTTATTTATGCGCTAGGCATTGAATAAAACAAGTTTTGACACTCTGCACTAGCCGGAATGATTTTACTTCGGGACAGTAGTGAGGGGAAGTGCTGGCCTTGTTTCGTCGGAACAGACATGCGCTCATCGTCTGCTGACATACGTACGTGTCGCGCTGTGCGAGAAGGGGGGACAGCGTCGTGTCCCTGATCTCCTGTCTCGCTTAGCGCTGTTTTTAGCCGCATGACCACGCACCAGCCAGGCCGACTTGTCCTCTTGTTAAGCTGGTCGATTTGGTGAAAATTTTTGATTTCTAGAATTATTTTCTTTCCTAGCCCTGAAGTCTAATTTCGTGACGAAATATTATAGCAAGATATTGAGTACAAATTTATAAATTACGCTTTTTAGAAGTGTGGTCGTCAAAAATTGTGAAGTAATTTCTTTGATTTCAGTGCCGCATTTCTCTGACCAAAGCGAAAGAGCAGATGCCATAAACGAGGGAATAAACTTTAAGGTTCGTTCTGTGACCTCTCACATTTTCTGCGACTGGATCACTCACCTTCGTAATTCGCCTGAAAATCAAATGATTCCATTTGTCGCAAACTATTCCTGAGACGTTGAGGAGCGTAATAAATCTCTCGATTTTTTTCCCTACACGTGCAATACTGTGTTAGTTATTTCTTGTAAGAAACGTTTTCATGTAACTATGCATGCATAAGTACTGATCATATAGAAAAAGAACTAATCGCGTAATCGTACAGCGGGCTTTATGTACACGCTGGCATAAAAAACTGCGCACTATCTACTCAATTATTTGAGACCTTGGGTGGACTTTACGACGGTGTTAATTATAATTACCCAGAACTGCACTAGGTATAGCCATAAATAAAAGGAATTACTGAAACTAGCGTAGGAATTTCATATTTGCACCAAGGTTAGTTACATATCGCATGCATGAATAACGAAAACACTTTTCATTGCCGCGTCCCCTCTCAATCTCGCCACGTGTCTGTTAGTAGCACACCTGTGGCTGCTTCTTTCCAAACAAGCTTCGCGATCATGTACTACCTCATGAAACATGACACATGCATGATGCAATGAAAAAGCATATGGCGTTTAGCACACTTAAGGTACGCTATTCTAAGCACACCAACGCGACCGCGCAAGATTGACACAACTTACCAAACTTCTTTCTACTCGAATGAAATAATTACGTCGTCATATCAAGAAACAGTTTCAATTAAATAATAAATGTCATAAAACGCGCCATTAAAACATAGTGTGCTATTAATAAAAAAACGCATTCCTTGGGGGCGAGTGAACCTGTCGGCGCCCCGTGCACTCCGGCTCAAGGTGATAAGTACGTGTGCAGCTGTATATGTGTTTTTTTTTCCTTGAGCAATTATCAGCCTACTATCCTGAAGTTCAGGTGAATGAACGCAGTAACTTGCATGCTATTAAGTGCATTGAGTGGCAGTGCCTATCGACTCCCAGACTTCGCGCTTTACTACCGTGGCCCAATGCCTGTTAGCCAGTTTCCGAATGCGGCATTTATGCGCGAGAAACCTATCGAGGCTAATTTATTATTTTTTATGCTACTACGTGGATCCAGCAGTGACGCAGCTGGTCAATACATGCTGCTTCGGCAGTGCACAGGCCTGAAGCAGCCGCCGGTAGCTGCGGCAGCTGCGGTAGGCACGGGCAAGCGGAACCTGTTTTGCCTACCATGCGAAAGTCGCTGCTAACATTAGCGCCACCGCATCTTCGTGACGTCGCGGGGTGAAGGAGGTCCATAAAATGTTCCTTGGCGTTTTTTAAGGCTGACACTGGGTGGCAGAGGTTTTGTATGCCTCTCGGCATGCTTCGGAGGAAAAATTGGCGGATCTATAAAGGCACCATTTTATGTTTAGCGGGTGTTTATTATACCAATAGGAGTGTTTTACAGCGAAAGCTGTAATAGCTTAGTCAAAGGGCCAAACATGGAGGCTGCTACGTCGGATTTAAATTTAGTGGGCTTTAAGGAAAGGAAATCGCGCAGTAAATGTCTCAACAGAGTTAGCTCGACAGGCGCGTCAACAAAGCTCAAGAAGTTAGATAGAGACAACTCCAAACCAATGCTCTCACAAACTCGGTCAGAATGCACCACATCAACCCGGACGAATTCAATACTGACTGCTCAAAATGTGGCCAGAGAACCATGATGGAAAGCAACTTTGGGACTGCTTGCAGACCCACCGCCCGAAGAATTCCAGCACGAGTCCGAGAGGTTGCTAAGCACTGACTGAGGGCCATTTGGTTGGATCGACTGAACCCATCACATCTAGTACCGATATTAAAGCTCTATGACTCATCTAAAAAGAAAAAAAAATAAAGCAGTCTAGACCCGGCACTGGGTTTCAGGAAAGGTAAGACACATAACTGGCTCACTTTGCGGGTGGAAATTACTTCCGAAATGTGAGACAAAAACACGAGCGCCGACTAAAAGTGTCTTTCCAGCTGTGTTCATGTTTTTCTCACAGCGTGGTTAATGTGTCTACCGGCAAGGTTTGCAAGTGTTGCGCCTTTAGTGTCCTGAAATCCAGAGGAGCGCCTGGACCACTAGTAGCATCATGGCCTAAATTGCGAATAAGGCTAGACTGGGAACTGAACTGTCTAATTTGCTTCGTGCATGCGGCCACTGGACTGTGCCAGGAAGGAAATACAAAAAAGAGCTTTCCATGATGCAAAACAACGCCGTGAATCAAGCGTGCGTCTCTCGTCGTGCACAGCGCTTCCTATGTCGCCCCCTGCGCTCCATTCGCACGCAAGCTTGTTCAGTCTCGGCCGTGGCAACTACGTTTATTTAGGTTTTGTGAGGATTAACGTCCCAAAGCGACTCGGCCGATGAGGGACGCCGTACAGAAATTTCGACCACCTGTGGTCCTTCAATAAAGTGCACTGACATCGCACAGTACACGGGCCTCTAGCATTTCACCTCCATCAATCTGCGACCACCGCGGCCAAGATAGAAACCCGCGTCTTTAGTGTCAGTAGCCGAGCACCATAACCACTGAGCCACCGCGGTGGACCGGCAACCATGTTATAAAGGGAAACGTCATCGAAATGACTTGCTACTGTTCATGTTGCCGACCTCTGAATTCCATCGTGTTCCACGGAGCACTCGCGGTATTACAGGACGTTCTAGGTCCGCTGCTATTGTCGCGGGTGGCGCTGGTGAGCACTCCCAAAGTTAGGTTACACGCAACTCGATACACTGGAACATACAGCGTGCAAAGCCACCGCCATAGCTCGATTGGTACAGATACAGACACAGAGAGAGAGGGAAAAAGCAGGGATGTTAACCAGAAAGGTTTCCGGTTGGCTACCCTGCACTGGAGAAGGCAGTATATGGAGGTCGTGGGTTCAAATTATAATGTCGGCGTGTTGGTTTTTCACCTCCTTTCTAATAAAATGTATTTGAGGTAAAATTGATTTCACTGCTAATTTTCTGTTCATGAACACCGCAGATAAATATAAAAGCACACTCAGCTACGCTTTTCTTGCTTTTGGTGACCTATCTTCTTTCAAATGCATGTATGTCGTAATGAGCCCCCATGCCTCTACCTTTGTCTGCAGAATAGCAGTAGATAGCTTTATTTATGTAGGCCGGTTTACGAGTTCTGAGGAAGAAAAAGTGGACAAAGCTCTAAATATTCCATTGCTAGCTCAGAAGTCTATATAAATAGGTGATATGTTGAAATCTCAACGCAAAATTATAGGGTTGGTTGAATAACTTCGTGAGAGACATTTGATTTCTTTGTGCAGTTCGCTTACAAAGACGACGGCATAAGTTGGGGGACGATAGCATAGATATAACCATGAATCATAAAATTTTGTGTGCATAACCAGGTTTCAGTAACAAAAATAAGATATCTACCTTGCAGGTGTCGACAGCATAGCTCAGTGAGTAACGTTTGCTTAGTACATCACGAATCTTTGGGAGCAGTAGTGATATTGCACGTCCTTGTAGAAGATAAACAAATAAACAAAGAAATAATTAAATAAAGCTAAACCATTTCCCCTACCTATTTAAACTTTCATCACGCCTAGATGTGTAAGCTTTAAGCTGTGCCGAGCCTAAAACATCATCTATTATTATAAATCCAGCATCAGCTGAAACGACTTTCCTATAGTTCATCAAAGAAACAAAGTGTACAAAGTACTTCTGGAAAAAATTCTAGAACTAACATAAAATATAAAAAAACTGATGAAGTTCGTTGCACACCAGGCTGGTAGATCCTATTTAGCACATCGAACTATGGTCATCATAAATTACATCAGTTAAAAGTGTTATTTACTATATCAAAAGCACTAGACATCCACACTGAGAGACAAAGTCCTCGTTCCTGCAAACTCCAGTGCATCGAGTGTGCCTCCACCAATGCGCCGCAGTCATCCAAGTGCTGTTGTTAAAATATATTTTTTCACTTTTTTCCCTGTGCTATTGCACTGTATGCTAATACTGTATTACAAGATGTATGGTGCTTTTGCGTAATTCATCTGTACACTTTCATATGAAGAATTAGCATGCGCATCTTATTTTCTTGGAAGCAACTCATACCCTCCTTACGTTGCCATAAAATTTACATCTTTGAATGCATATGCGCTCTGTTAGCAACAAGTAATTGGTTTTTATTTCTTGTATAAAGAAAATTGTGTGAATGATTATGCAAATAAGTTTTGTTTACTCCCGCTGCCGCTTGTTTTACATCTGCTGGCGTCGGCAAAAATGTAACCAGGAGCGTGGTCAGCGTCATGCCACCATCCTCATTGGCTTTTTAATCACGCTCCCTTGGTTGATGCAATAATGAAGATAGATTTATTCACTGCTTACATTTAAGAGCACTTAATTCTACCGCAGTGGTGACTGAAGTCGTAAAGCTTAGTGCACGCACGGTAAAATGAAACTAAATAACGCTTGTATATCGCTTACTCGCAAAATATAAAAGTTATGGAACAAAAACTTGCAACATTTACCTGTAAAGGCATCGCCACAAAACTTGCCTGATTGAATTTGCACTACTATATATGAGTCAGTTGTCTTAGCATTTTTGAATGGAACTTTGCTCGATCATTTGCTCGCTGGCTTTTTCATTGTGCACTAGACCCTAGTGCTTCGGCTGATCGCGATTTCTCGAACAAAGAATATGGTGCCGTACTCCTGAAATTTTCAAGTAACCCGACTCCACACCGCAGCTGCGCAGCGGACTAGTCCAAGAAGAATCGGTTCGTGCGGGAATGCGTCGTTTCCTCCACTGCGATTATCCCGCCTGCCCATTCAGACGATGTTGTCAAAATTTTGCTGCAAATATACACCGTAGGAGCGTTGTTACACTGGTGTTTGCAAGGTAACGAGAGAGGAGAACCGTCAAGTGTCACTGCGTCCGTCTTTCTGTTGCCAACACTACAAAGAAAGCACAGGAACAGCTTTCTTGTGGTCCTGCAAAGCCTGCAGGACTATGACAACTGAAATTTCATCAAACTACGAACCTATATTGTTAAAGCGTCGATTAGTCTACTCCAGAAGCACTTATATAAACATGAGGCGCTATGTGTTAACAAATGTCGCTGAGCGCACACGACTATACGGGCACATTGCAAGCGCGATAGGATTTCGGCGTGATTGTGCTTGCAATAGCCGGCTTTATTATGGCATGCGTGCGGGGTGATAAGTTGCTTCGTTATACATGGAGAGCGATGGACGATATAATGATTCCGATTTAATTCCGTACATGTTTCGCATGGACATTTCTCAAAGTACTCGTTGTCACTGCAATAAATAAGTCAGACTGGCGGATGAAAACAACTACGTATAATCCTGCGAAAATAATTGCTTCACAGTGGTCTCGCATTCACTACATGCCTTCCATCCAATGCTTGCAAACAGGAAGCTGAAAGTGCTGCTGATTGCTCGAAAAAACATTGTGTGAAGGTGACCTCAATGCTCTCGGTTTCTACCTGTGCACACGTTCTGAAATTTTCAATCATATCTAAAGTAGAAGATAGGTGGTAAAATTGGATAGCGCCAAGAAACGCAAAATGGCGCAGCTTTCTCCATTCGAACTCAAGCGAACGTAAATGGATTAACTTTTTCTGCCTTTTTTTCAGCGGCAACAGCATGACAGCCACAGAGTCTTGCCTTCCTGCAGTGCTAACTGCAGAAAACTGCGCTAGCAGTACAGTCATTTGCCCATTGAAAATCGGTCTTCATCCTCGATGTCATTTATTTTTCCCTCCAAAGCGGGCTTCGATCGTCCACAAGTCCTCTCTCACGCCGGCTGTTTTCAGACGCCGCAGAGCGATTTCTTGATTCTCTCTCGTTAAGTGCTTTATGCCTTCAAAGAACGAATGACTGGATTTCGCAGTCTTGCCACTATCGGAAAAAAAAGCGCGAGTTTATTTCTGAAATTTTAAAACCACCAACATTTTACCTAGATTCACATCAAGAGAACTAATCCAGAACGCTGCCACACAGGCGAAATGTCGCGCTCCCTAAAGGCCACGAAAATCGCCAATGCTTAGGATTATGCCTATTTGCGACAAACACCAGAGCACCAAATATGGGGAACCACAGTTCATGGTGATGTTACTGCGCACAATGAAACGAACTAAACTACGTCTTCATGTCTCTTCTGCATGAACTACACCAGAATAAGGTCAAAATATGGTTGGAAAGCAAAATGCAACAGCTAACAGCAAAGATTATAATTAAATCCAAATAAAACAAGGTGTATCATCATTCCGCCTTGTAATAAATTATTTAAAAAAAATTCTATCGACAACGTGGAAAATGTCATAGACCGACTTGTGTCTCATAACTTTCTTGGTCATTTCCATACTATGTCTGGAATAAAATGTCATGCTATATTAGTTATATTGGTGTAATCTTTAATTTAAGGAAAATAATTACAACTTAGCGGTAAAAGCAATTATACGAATCATTAGTACAATCACGTATTAAAAATTGCCTGCTCGTATGGGGGAAGAAGACAAAAAGTAACTTACAGCATTCCTATACTAAAGAAAAGAGTATTGAGGCTTTTAGAAGCGCCTTGTTTGTCGCACAGCACCGTATGTTAGAAAACGCTTGGTTATAATTATTTCCAATATTTGCATGAAAAAATAGCCTTCACAGTCCAGAAACGAGCCAGAATAAACTCTGAAGCTTTCTTGCAAAAATATTCTCATGCAACAAACAATCCTAACTTGCAAAATAATATATGTAGGAAACAAAAATGGCGTACAACTTATAATTGGTTTTTGGTTTTTGTGGATAGAAAATGACGCAGTAAAGGTCTCATATACCTCGTTGGACACCCGAACCGCCACGTAAGGGTAGGGGTAAAGGAGGGAGTGAAAGAAGAAAGGAAGAGAAAGTTGCTGTAGTGGAGGTCTCCGGCATAATTTCGATTACCTGGGGATCTTTAATGTGCACTGACATCGCACAGCACACGGGAGTCTTTGCATTTCGCCTCCATCTAAATGCGGCCACCACGGTCGGTCGAGTTCGAATCCGAGAAATCCGGGTCATTAGGCGGGCGCCTTAACCACTGAGCCTCCGCGGTGGGTCCCAGAGTGTTATCTTGTCCAATCCCGAGCTTTTAAACTGAATTTGTCAAACAATGATCGCGAAAAGGACACCCACTGCTGCTCATAAAAAGAAAAATTTGACCATTTGTTGATGACGTGAAAATAAACGCTCTCATAGTTTTATGTGACTTATTTAAATTATGTTGCGTGTGTTTGTTTTTCTTTTTCTTCAGAGTGCTTCAGGTTTACCCTGCGTTCTGTTTGAAGTACCAAGTTGAATGTGTTTCATGAACAAGGTTCTGAGAGGTGTATTGATGTTTTTTTCGTTCTGTTATGCAGTTTAAATGCCGGGGCGGGAAAGAAGATGGCGCTTTGTCAACAATTTCACTGGCTTTTCACCAATCTTTTCCACACTTGTACTTGTACTTGTTTGTATAAACCTATTTTTCTATCTTGAATTACTGCTAGGCTTTAATTATCTGTTAGTTCCAACATTGCTCTATGATAGCAATCGTTAGGTCTTTTTAGCTTGGCATTTCTTTAATATGAATGCTTTCATAACAGTAAGTCTTGGCGCCTGTCCTGTTGTTTTCTTGTGCCTCTCTCGTCCTTGTTCCTTTCGCGCCGTCCTGACATCATGTACAGCTATGAACCAGCTAGCCCAAACCAAAGTACTTCTTAAGTCTTGACGACTTTTCCCATAGACAAAATATATATAGTGTTACACTTCAGTGAAATCTTTTCATTCAAGAAAGAAATGCTGTTATTTAATGAAGCGCATGTTTCTTACTACAACGCCTTGTTTAATTTAAATCGTCTGACAAACCTGTTAAATAGAGTACAAATAATTGCTTTTCAGTCTAAAAGTGACATGAAATGAAATAATAGCGGCCGCCAATGCATCTATAATAGAATAAAAGTTGAATTTCTGGTGCATTAGTCATTCAAAAGCGGTATGTTAATAGCCGCTCAGGCAGGGCCATGATTGCTACATATGAAGAAATGAAATGTGAGCTTAGCGATGCAGTAAACACCAAATGACGACCATAAAACTTGCGCCCTATCACTGCTACTCAAAAACGAGGTCTCACGCGTAGTGCTGCCGGGCTGCTCCTGGGAAGCTTGTGAAGATATATAGAGTGCCTCGATGGCCAGCGGCGAGCGGGAATCGAGTTACCTATACGGAGCGTATGCGTGGTGCCATCTATGGGTGCTTCGATGAAGGACTGGCTCCCGTGCTCGTCGTTAGAGGGAGGTGCCTATCTGTTCCTTTTCGTGGCGCGTGTTTCGTATCTTCATGTATGGATGTCTTTAAACTATAAGTAGCTTACCCCTTTAATGCCCAAATTATGAAGGACTCAAGGAAGACAATCATTACCTCCATATCATGTTTGCTAGTGTACCCATATTCAGAAGTGAATGTGAAAATTTGTTAGCTGCGCTAAAATTTTGAAGTTCGGAATGGCGACTGTTATGCATTAGCATATTTTCGATTTTGTGCAGCTATTCCGAGTTGATTGAAAGATAAAATTGACGGCCTCGAACGAACTTGAAGGGTCAGAGGCATTGAACAGTTTTTTTTTTCAACAAATTTCTTCCAATTTTTCTTGCAACATATTTCAGAAAATGACACGCGCGTGGAACGCTGTTGGTCGCGGCCCCGATGTCGTACATTCACGCCCCGTTTTTCTTGAAACAGCTCTCTCACCGTGACAGTCGTGCCGAATATTTTTCCCAGATTAGGCTTGCCGCAGAAAAAAACGTTGACATCAGGTTTGCATGAGAGGTCTACGTACTAATGACATATCGTATGTCTGGAATTCGCGACATACAGCTTTTTATGCGTTGCATATTGCAATCACTCAGTTCAGCCCTTGGGCGCGGCCAGGCAGCCACCATTGACCTTTAACGCAACCACGTGACGTGACGTCACGACAGCCGGAGGAAAAGCTGGGCCCCAACTCGCGCAGTCGCGCGCGGCCGCAGCCACCACCTGATTCCCGCTCCTCCCACTAGGGGCGTTGCGCCGGCGCGTGACGTCACGGAGGAAAAGCTGGGCCCTAACTGGCGCGGTCGCGCGCGGCCGCAGCCACCACCTGACTCCCGCTCCTCCCGCTAGGTGCGCTGCGCTGATTGACGTCACGGCATATGTATAAAAGAGCTGCGCTCCTTCGCCGGGACAGTCTTATACCCCTGTCACACGGGCATTTCGACGGCCCTCGAACAGATAGTCTATCGACTCAAAGGCGATCGAGCGCTGCTACACGGGCAGTTTTAATGGCGATCGAGTCAATAGCCTATCGAGTCAACGGAGCAGCACGGAACTCCATCTAGATATGCAACGCATTCTTGGCTTAATTAAGCTAAGCCTGGCCATTTTTTCTTCTTGTGATCGATGACGAGCGCTTTCTTGCTATTCACTGGGTATCTTCCTCGCATTAAAATCTTCGCGCTTTGTAGCAAATTACTAACAACGTAAACACTTTCACTTAGTTTACTAAATATGAAACAAAATTTCAGGCAGTCATATAGAGACTACCCAGCACCCATTAATCGGACTGCTTTCTACGTCACTGCTCTTCACAGTGAAAACTTGAATGAACGTATTCCAGAAAGTGACACCGGTAGACTTTGCACGCATTTCCTTTAACTAAAAGTGGCAGGATACGCAGAGTTAGTAAAGGGGCTGGAGATTCGGTAAAGGCCAGATCCGAGCTGCGTTCTAAAGACCAGAGCCGGATTCAATATTTAGAGAAAGTGTGTGGCATGAAGGAACGGTTAGGAAAACGAGGAAAAAAACTGCAATGCAAGAAAAAGCGAGAGTACTCAAGATAGCTACAGGAATTCTTTCAAGCCAGCAGGTTTCAAACGCTGCTGAAATGCTTCCGTCCCGTCACCTGTAGGAAAAGAACACTTTGCACCCTGAAGACAAAACTCACCTTCGACGACGAGACCATCCGACCGGATACACTGCAACGTCCCATTTACCACTTTCCATGAGTACGTCAGACATTCTCCATCTGTGAGTATTGAAAAGAAAATGGCGAGGAGGCATGATCAGCGCAACATTTTTTTGATCTTCAGAAGGGTGAAACGCAGCTAAGTTTCAAGATTCTAAAAAAAAATCTTGACTGATGCGCTTTAAAGGAATAACAAGAATTCACTAATTGCTTAAAACCACACCTTGTCCCAAAGCTTGTTATCCAATGCGCTACGCATTAACCAGAAAACGAGAAAAACCGCACTTTTCGAAACATTCCTAATCAATGGGTTGCTTTTCTTGTCTTTTGCAGGGATATTTTTTGATCACCATTCTGCACATATACAGCTAAATTATTCGTATAAATGATAATCTCTGCAGTCCATCTCTTCACGCCATTCAGGTACCCTGCATGCTATCTGACCAGAAAATTCAAGTATACTATGGTCTAAGTATTCTGAACTAAACCAAGCACGTCTTTACGTGCACAACTCGAAAAGGCGAGAGCTTGCTAACAATTATGTCTCCGAACGTACCCCAACAGGGCCGCGTTTGCACCATTTCCTTCGGGCAGTAACGGCTGTCTTCAAGCTTTGAAGGCGTGATCACAGCTCGAGAGCGTGACGACTGGCCGACTAGAAAAGGGAAATGAAAACAATATTTCTTGACATCAATTTGGCGACACAAATGTCAGTATACAAATAGCAAACATTTCTTTCAAGCACAATTTCAGTTTTTCGAGTACAAGATAGACATTTTGCCACTATATTCTAAACTGCTTTTTATGCAACGTGTTTTCAAAGGCATTTCAGCGATAAGAAGTGCTCCTCAGTACTCGACAAGCATGCATGGGCGAAATTAAATGTGGTTTAAGAAACTATGAAACTTACTTAAAACCGTAATGTATATTGTACTAAACATTTTCAAAATTGTTTACCAAACCATTTTTTCTTGTACCCAGCCTTCTTTGCTATGTTTGTGCGACCAATAGGGCAAAAGGCAAGCAAACTTACAATGCACATTGAATTTAACCTTCAAAACTGTTTGCCGCTGTCGTGCAGTTTGTTTTTCGCAAACAGGTTCAAAAAGCTTCACCTTCAATTCAGCATACTTGCTTCGGAAAAGAGCTCACCCAGAAGCCTGGCGGTAAAATTTGAGTGAAATTTAAAACGTTCTGCTGGTAGGTAACATTTACTTAGTGGGAGACATCTCCCGTGATAACAACCGGTTGTTTATGCAGATCTTTTAGATTACAATGCTACGCACCCGCCGAGAATTTACAGCGCAGCAAAGAGTTAGTTTCTCTAGCAAATTTTAATACAAAGTTACTAAGCAACTATCCCGCTTCATGCTATCTAAAGAGCGAAAGGAAATTCAATGAATAAATTTAACTCCAGTAGGACGTTCTGCGCAAAAGGACGAGGCCAGGAAGTAAACACATCTCTGTTATCGTGTTCGTTTCTTTACCTCCCGTCGTCGTTATTTTGCGCAGTTTCTAACCTTTCTTGAAAATTTAACTCGCCGTAAATTTGGGCAGATAAGGAATGGACGGGGACCCGCAAAACGAAAGGAAATGGTGTAATGATTTGTGCGTGGGCGTGTGCGTGTGCGTGTGTGTGCTCGCGTTCGTGAGTCTGTGTAGGCGCGTGCACATGCATGTGTGTGCTCTTGCGTGCAAGTTTCATGTAGATAACATCAAAAACTCATCCGTATGTAGCGTAGAATACGCGCACACGCATCCTATTTTTGGTGCTAATACTATGCACAAAAAAAGACGGACATAAGTTACAATTTTTGATGACAAATCCGACAAAGGCATTTATGACTGCATGATTTGCGTTTCTATTTCGAACAAGGTATTTATGATTGCATGATTTGCGTTTCTCCTTCCTCTCTTGACGTGGCTCCTCCAAACTACCATCGCTTTCCCGCACAATGATTCTTTACGTGGCAGTGCACGCTTTACAGGCAGGAGAAGCGCGCCGTGGTTACACGTGCGTAGTTGGCCCTTGACGGGAGCGCACGACAAAAGTAAATTGCGAAGCACGGCAAACCAAACCACAATAATTATCATCGGTTTGCAACAAATTCATCGCGAAAAATACGGTAACTGAGATCTCATCAGATGCAGCTTACTGACACCATTTCGAGCAGAATTGTTAATTACACTTATTTCTAGTGAGCAGACAAGGGTGGGCAAACAAGGGGATCGTTATGGCATAGATATGAAGGAAGCCAACAGTCACCCCGAGCAAGAAAATCAGGCAGGCATGTTTCTGTGCTTTGCTTCATTTCGGGCATTTATCAATGGGAAAATATTTGTGTAATTATTTTACTGCTGAAAGATAACTGATTAGAAAGTAGATGAAAAACAACCATATTCTGTCGATGGGGTTCCGTACTCAATGGCCTCCGAATTTCGCGTACAGTGTTCTACCAACAGAGCAAGAGCTCGGCCCTCTCTTGGGGCTTTTACTATCACACACGATGGATGCCTTCTGTCTGTGTGTGTGAACAGACAAAAAAATGTTGTCCAGCATTTCTAAAAACATGAGTACTCTAAACAAGGCTCTTGTGGCTCCTTATGTTTCAATACTGCAATAACTGAGCTTTGCCGACTAAACAAGAGTCAATTCTTCGCCGAAGCAGACTGATGATGTTTCAGTCTGGGATAGCTAGTTTGGACAAGAAATAAGAGCAATATTCCTTCAGAGAAAATAACTGCAACGAAGCTAAAGTAACGTTACATATTCAAGTGGCTCGCAGATTCGATACTGGCTTGCAAAGAGGAAAAAGGCCTCCTCTTAATACGACGCACATGTTATGTTTTCTGGAGGTCAAGAAGTTGCGGATTCTAAAAAAATAAATTAGATATTGTTTGTTTGGGCTCTGAACGTTGTTTACTCGAGTACGGTAATAGTCACTGACCCGAATTCGTTACTTCATGACAGCAAATCTTAAGTTGGTTATTTACTCTTCATTAGTTTTGTTCTAGTTCAGCGCTGTTCGTCAATGAAAACGAGAGTTAGGGTCATCATATAGATAAAGAAAGGCAACTCCTCCAGCTCTCCGAAGTGTTCCAATGAGCAACATTTTTGTAGACCAGAATTCTGGATTATATTATCTTTTTTTCACGATTCACGGGATGCGACTCCAAACTTCGTATTTACTGTTTTTCTTAAAGCATAGTAGTTATCTAGAAGCACACGAAAAAGAAAGGACGCACAATTGGTCTTGTTTTCCAACTAATCCGAAGCAACGAACCTCTTGGCTGCCGCGTTGCGTATAGCTTTTCACAGTCATTGAATGTGCCGTTATTCCGCCTTTCCAAATGATACTAGATAACTGTAAAACTCTCACGGACTTAGAAAAGTGAGGATCCTCATAAGCAGGCTGTCATTTCTGGCTCATTGAGAGTTCAGATTACCGTTTTTTCTGGCACGCTGTGTCTGGTTTAAGGTGAATAGGGCTCTGTCAAAGTATTTTTGTGTTTTGCCGACTGATGACAGCACGGGTGCATTTAAGTTGCCAGTTTGGTACCAATATCCAAAAAGATACCAGTTAGGGCGTTCAAACATGTTTAAGAGCGGCATTGTGATCATTATTCTTCGCTAGAAGAGGAATATGTTTCATGATCAGCAACAAGAAAGCGCTGCGTTAATTTTGGAGTACGCTTATAATGTGCTTATTTATTTTTTTAAGGAATTAGAAGCTGTTTTGTCGGGCAATACGCAAACAAGATGCTTACGTATTTCTCCGGTGTCGCAGTTTCTGTTACATGGTGACCATTCGGACCAGGGATAGAGAACGCACCCTTGTGGACACTGGACGTAGCACTCTTCCTCCGTCTGCAATAGAAAATGATAATATGATAAATGGTACCTTTTCCCAAGTTATCCGCAAAGTTCAGCAAATACATAGCGGTGTGTAACTGGGAAGTGTGAAGAGGCAACGCTCGGTAAGGAGCACGCATGAAAAGTACAGTTTTCTGGCGCACATGTTTAAATGCACTTGTGGCAATCGCGGGCGAAATCAACTGCGAGGTCAGTAGTGATCACGGCGTCTTAAACTGTCGTTCTTGTTAAATACCACTACAATGATTTTTGGCTGATTAGATAGGCTTTCAATATACACCTTGAATGTTGCTGCAATAAGCACTGGTATACTGCCCAGGTAGGAAGGCAAGCATAACAGCATACAAGGACACCCAGGTATTATTGTTTCAGCACAAATACTTGCGTGTGTTTGCATGATGGCAATGAGCAGGCAATTTAATCTACTGGTTATATATCCAATAAATTTGAGTTATCCATTCTTTAAAATACAAAAAATTTAATCCTTTCTAACGTTAAAACCAACCTTTTATGGTTCGTTTAATAAATATCAGAAAGTAAAAACAATTACCTGAACATTGTTTCCGACTACAAGCCAGTCTAGGTTGAGAAGTCCTCCCGCATAGGCAGTGAAGTTCACAAGATGGCAGAAGCTGTTGTCCACCAGCGCACCGTCAGAGCGACTACAGGTGACTTCACGTTTGCGTATTCCAAATCCGCAGTCTGCACCCTGAAGTGACCGAGGGAACAAATTTTTTCCACCTTACTTCAATAGTTGTGATTTTTACATAGCTTTGCGCTTGGTAATAGGAATTTGCACGCCAAACAATTTGGGTACTATTTGTAAAACACTTCTGTGAGGTAATATCTTCAGGCAGAATATATGAATCTCATGTTGGTTACGTCCCGGCTGCAAGTTTTGGTACATATTAAAATTCAGAGAAGAATATTTTCATACTTAAGAATTTGCCCAAGTCTCCGCTTCATTACAATTAAAATTTCCAGTTCAGCTTTGGCGTAAAATAGTGCGCAAGAAATAAGAGGAAGTTATTTCACAGAGATAATCAGAGATTGAAAGCGTTTCACTATCAGCTTTATCTCTGCGCTTTTTGGCTCGCAAGATGCCAGCTGTGGTGCACAGTAGAGAGGGCAAGCAGCAGAGCAGTTTCTCGCCTACTTGTAAAAAAAATAAAGAAACCGCAATAAACCCTCGCATATTACAATGATTGCTCTTTATATAACAGGCCGCAGTACTTCTTACGAAAGGCCTATCACCATTCAACGACCTGAACCGTACTAGCGCGCAGTCATTCGGAGCAATGAGGCTGGAACAACTCACATTCAGGTCGCATTGAGACCATTCGCCGATTGTCCAGTAGAAGCAGGGCCTGAAAGGACAAGGCTTCTTTTGCGTCAAGCTTTGTGGACAGGGTCTTCCGCTCTCGGTGGCGTTTTGAATGACTTCACGGTGTATAATTTGGTTACCTGAAAAAAAGGGCACTGTATTACAAGGCGCATCGGTAGCTTACCTTGTAGGTTTCTTGGGGCGATGTGGGATGATAAGGTGTTATGTTAAGAACCACAAGAGTCCCCAGGTTCACTTTGAACACAATACATAAAACGTGCAGTAGACAACCATGAGAACTGAAGCGAAAAATTGGCGCCATTCTACGTGACATGTCGTATGCTCTAAAGCGAAAGGTGTGGAAACTGCGTTTGAAAATGGAGTTCTGACTTAGTGTACATCGCAGATTCTAGGACGCCTCGTACCTTCAACCATCCCAACTCTTTCAGTCGGTCTCGACCTGGTATTTAGGGTGGCGTTCACCCGGTTTTCTTCTTCAGCCTTAGAGACGCGTTCGGCCCTTTTATCGTGTTCTTCTGAGGCTGCATAATGCTGCCTCTGCTGAGCAGTCGGGTGCTTCTGCGATCGAGCACCAAACCTACGTCTCACTACAAATTTTGCAGGCACTTGTTGGTTCTTGAATCACCCGGCCCCACCAACCGCTTGCAGCCCTACTTGTCGGCGAGTACATGGATGTGGTTAATGTATTCAAGCTCTGATTAGACGCACTGTCCGCGGCGTTAGAGAAACTGCCGATTGGCATAAAGCGACAGCTATAAAAACTACTATTTCTGCGTCCGGTGTGGGCTCGAGTCCCGCCAGGAACACGGAGAAAGTTTTTTCTAGTATATAAAAGCGCATCGTCTCCATTTATGTTCCTTGAGAGCATATGCCCTCCCATAATTACCCAGCCAGTTGCATACAGACGGTCAGCGCTCCTGGGCAGGAGCATAAATGGCCTGTATAGCTATTGCTATAAAATAGGTGAGGATATGCTCCCCAAACGGGTTTACAGAGCTGCACTACTGCTGTCGATGGTACGTCTTTATTAGTCAATAGGTCATAGAATATACACTGTCCTGGAGACAGTAATCATAAACTCAGCTGTAGGGAAAGAGATGAGCCTTGAGAAAGGACAGGCTCTGTCCGAAACGTCGACTCAAAATAAATCTCTGCCTAAATGAAGCGTTTCTCAAGTTAATATATATATATATATATATATATATATATATATATATATATATATATATATATATATATATATATATATATATATATATATATATATATATATATATATATATATATATATATATATA
Source organism: Amblyomma americanum (assembly GCA_030143305.2). NCBI lineage: Eukaryota > Metazoa > Arthropoda > Arachnida > Ixodida > Ixodidae > Amblyomma > Amblyomma americanum. The sequence continues at coordinate 338,005 of JARKHS020013527.1, forward strand.
TATATATATATATATATATATATATATATATATATATATATATATCTCTGTGTGTGTGTGTATTTAGTGCATAGACAGAGACCTATGTCTGATGTGCAGTCTGAAAATGGTCTCAGATTTAAGAATTTGCATAATCGGTGGCCAAGGCTGTTCCAGATGAAGCTTTCATCAGCGTTCATTGTATTCATCGTTGGCGATATGCCCGTCACCTTTTTCGTTAGCCTCTTCAAGGACCACATGCACGATGCATACGTTTCTCACCAAAAGTTCCGCAGGGTTGGCAGTCTGTCTGGTCCCATACTGACCATTCCGACACTTTGCAGTCTACGGGGCACGACACGTTGCACTTCCTCTCGAGCGTATCATTTGAAGGCTTCGTTTTCTGCAAACAAATAGAGAAGAACTGCATGACTAAGAACTCCACACTTAATAGCTCTCATATGACTTCATTCCAGGATGGTTGCACATCCCCCCCCCCCCCCAAAAAAAAAAAAATACCGCCGCGAGAGCTTAGTGGTTATGGCGCTCGGCTGCTGACCCGGAAGACGCGGGTTCGATACTGGTCGCGGCGGTCGAATTTTTATGGAGGAAAAATTCTAGAGGCCCCTGTGCTGTGCGATGTCAGTGCACGTTAAAGAACCCCAGGTGGTCGAAATTTCCAGAGTCCTTCACCACGGTGTCTCTCAAGAAAACAGAGAACAATATGGTGTACTGGATGCCCCAGTCGTAATTGAAGAAGGAGTACTATCATTGTTGTTAAACCTAGATGATAAAAAATGCAGCGGTCCGGACGAAAGTCCAAATGCCTTCTTGAAATGTTATGCTGAACCCATGACTAAGTAGCTCTGCCTTGTGTTCAAAAAGTCCATATGCGAGCGCTGCCTCGCAGCGGAATGGAAAGTTCATAAATCAGGTGATAAGACTTGCCAGTCAAATTACAGGCTTATTTCTCCTACGTGCACTTCCTTTAAAGTTTTAGAACACATTATCCTGAAATCAATAACAGAGTTTGTTGAATCACATAACATTCTTCATCCCCAACAACATGGCTTCAGGCGTGGTCTGTCTACTGTTACACAACTTGTCGAGACTTTACATGATTTCGCAAAAGCAATTAGCGACCAAATGCAAACAGATGTAATCATATTAGACTTCTCAAAGGCTTTCGACCAGGTCTGCCGCGCCAAAATGCTACAGAAGCTAAGTCATATATTAGGGGGTGGGTCAGTACTCCAATGGATCGCCAATTATTTAACCGACCGCCGCCAGTTCGTGCAACTCGGCGATTACACTTCAGATACTGTCCCGATCCTTTCCGGTGTACCACAGGGCTCTGTTTTAGCCCCAGTTCTCTTCCTTCTCTTCATAAATGACATTGCTGACCAGGTAGAAGCGAAACTGAGGTTGTTTGCAGATGATTGCGTACCATATAATGAAATAAAAAGCACAGAAGATCAAATAAGCTTAAACAATGATTCTGGCAAGATAGCAGAGTGGTGTTCGAAGTGGCAAATGGCTCTTAACTTAGACAAAACAGTTTCAAACAGTATAACGAAAAAGAAAGTCAAACGTAGCTTCCCTTACGGCTATAGCAGCTGTGCACTCAAGACAGTCACCGAGCACAAATACTTAGGCATCATTATATCAGCCAATCTGGGGTTGAAAGCTCATGTAGAGCACGCCACAAAGAAAGAGATGGGTAGGCTCACGTTTCTGAAACGAGTGCTGCGGTATTTTACGAAAGAAGCCAAGCTTTTGGCGTATACTACTGTCATTCGCCCAACACTAGAATACACAAACGTCGCATGGTTCCCGTACATGCAAGATAACATAGATACGATTGAGGCTGTCCAACGAAAAAGTGTGCGCTTTATCTGCAACAGATATAGGCGCACCGATTCTCCGACGCTGATGCTGTCTGAGACTGGGCTTGACACGCTAGCTAATCGTACGACGCTTCACCGTCTGAAGTTTCTGTACATGATCTTACATGAAGTTGATTCTGCTGCATACATTACCTTGAACACTTCTAGGCAAACACGTCACAAAAATGAACCCACCATACAAGAATATTTCTGCGCAAATAATACCTTTATGTTCTCCTTTTTTTCCGCGAGCTGTGCGCGAGTGGAATTTTCTGGATGATTCAGTGATTGTACAGCCAACTACTGAGAAATTTTTGGCGCTAGCTGGCAGAAGTGTATTTTCAGGAAAGAAACTGTGATTTTTATTTACTTTTTGTAACATTTTGGGGGCTGTCCATGTATTTGTATTTCCATGTATTTGTATATTTCATGTATTTATTTTTATCTCTCGCGATCATTTATGAAGGGAAAAGGTGATGAGTACTTATGGGTTATCTTTGTATTGCCTTTTCTAATGCCTATTCTTATTCTCCCCATAATCTTCACTGTACTTTGCATGTATACTTGAAATAGGGCTTATGCCTGGTCGACTGTTTGCCTGCGGCCAGAACCCACTCCAGTAAAAATCCCTGAAACACGGATTTGAGGTATTGATAAATAAATAAAATAAATAGCCTGAGTTACTTTGGGACGTTAAACCCCAATAAATCAAACTAAACGAAACCAAACAAATACTACGCAGCTGGGCGAGTTGGTGTAGTGACGTACTAACGAAATAAATAGTGCCAAAGACAGAATTAGCAAAGTCGACTTCTTTTCTTTTTTTTCGCCAAGCCATGAGCTATAGTTTTCAACAACCCTAAGGATCCAGAAGACACACAGACAGCTCCAGTTTTAAAGGGAACAGTCGAGTAGCACATAAAAACGCATTACGTTGTTATGTTTGTGCTGGTGCTGAAAATGTCGCATATGTGTTACTGATAGAGAGGAAAATAATTTCGACGTGGTTTTCGCTAATAGAGGTTTTTAATGGAGTAATCCTTTTTTTGGCAAAAATAATGTATTTCCTTTCATATTAAAGGAAGCTGTACATTAAAAACATGGCCAGTCTAACCCTCATACACTTCCGCGCATCATAAGCACACTTCATTAACCATATATATTTTGCATGGTACAAAACCTCACTTATTTTGTTAAGGTGCGAGTAAAAAAAGATGAGCCCAATGACGTCACCGCAGCGGCAAAAATCACATCGTGCGGCTGGCGGTTCGCTGGGCTTTGCGAACGTACCTGGCACTTTTGTTACCGGCGTCTTCGTAACCGCAGCGCCGAGAGTTGTTATCTGCCGCTCCTGTGGCACGTCACTAGTACTAATCTTTTGTACTCTTGACTGAACCCCTCACGTGGCTCTTTCGGTGACCACGTTAGCTGCTTGTTTTCTCGAAAGGCTATAGGTACTGTATAACTCAATAAGAGCTGAGTTTAACTGAGGTCACGCTGACAGTAGTGTCGATCATACAAAAGGCTGCCTTGAAGCAACAGCAGCCAAAAGTAGCCGCCACTTTATGCCGCAGTAGTAAGAAGAGAATTAGTGAATGGAGGAAACAAAACCAAGCGAGGAAATGTTTACTATTTCGTATGGGCCCTTCTATGCAAGTCTGACTGGTTAACAGCATAATCTAATGACAGGCGCCACCGCCGAAAATTGAGTTATTTTCTCCGACTTTGTAATCAATTGTCTTTCAGTGATAAATTAAATACACTGTTACATTCCCAATGATCAACATCACAATTTGACAAAAAAAAACAAGCTAGAATCACCTCCTCTTCTCATTGGATTCGGTGATTGGTGGCTTCCTTCGCGTATAAGGTATTGACAATTATTTATGCGTATCGAGAACTTCTCCCCGCCAGCGTCACTACAACCTACCATGCCAGAAAAGGTGCAGAACAGAGAATGAACATCAGGTACCGCTGATATAAACTTTGCCTGCTTGTATATGTGCTCACCGCATCACAGTAGCTGTAGTCGACGCGCAAACCATCCGAGTCTCTGATGCAATACAGCGGAGTCCTGGACAGTCCAGCCCCACAGGGTGAATCATCGCTGGCGATGCAGGAGGTCTGGGCGCCCAGTTCCCAGTGATGCTTAAGACACACATCTGTTTCTTCCAAGTGATACGGACAATGCTTGCCATGCCTTTGCGAGCGAAGCACTTGGCGTGTTCGGCTGCGCATCGTAATGTTCGCTTCTGTTGTTGGGTCCTGCAAGGAGAAGAAATTGAAAAGATGTAGCGGGGTGGTTACGAGCGTGTAACGGGAATGTGTTACCGTTACATGTGAGGTGCAAGCAAAAAATTTTGATAGTATTTTGACCTAAACTACTATGCTCCCCTACGATGCTCGAGTGCAGGTACTGCAACACGTGTCGCATTGTAAACAGTGTCACCTCCGCACAGTTTAGCTGGTGTTTTAATAATGCATACACTGCCACAGTAGGCAGCAGCAGCATCCTGGCGCGTTGCGAAGTTCACCGAGTGAGCCACTACCGTAGTCGTTCCCGTCAAAACAAATACGCCGTGCGGTTACTGACGCGCAGAATCTCGGAGCACGATAGCTAGCTCTGTGCTCCGGACAGCGCCGACGTCGAGAGCGCTGCAACTGAAGAACGAGATAAGAAGAGCGAAGACAGTTAGAACATTCCATTAGATGAGGTGGTGAAGAGACCACAAGGACATGAAGCAGCTAAGGCAGATCGGACAGGCACCCCCAAGCAACCATCTATACCCCACTTTTTCAGTACCTCCTCATGAGAAGTTGTTTTGTCCAGCTATAGATTGCGCGGTTATTAACGGCTGATCGTGCCGGCCCGCAGGAGAGAAGTATTTATCAGAGTCCTGGATAGAGGGCCCCGGCCATGAGGACCGGTCTTCCAACCAGCCTTCCTGAAAGGAAACTTTTTTCACCACCACCACCACTAACAGGTACGGACAACTCAAGCAGTATACTCGTGCTCAGGCAATGGTGATGATGTCCTCAGCTTGATTGGATTGACCAGGGTGTATTGCGGATGCAAGCGATGACCAAGAAACGCGGTTGGCGCTTCGTCTTCTTCGTCTTCAATAAAAGTTGGGTTGCGGACGGCGCGGCAAATACCGAAGCTGACAATAGAGCGAAACTGAGGAACGACCTATGAAGAGGTAATGCTCTGAAGCAGTGCCTAATGAAACCTTTTCTCTACAGCTGCTATATGTATCCTATTCTAAGCCAATCTATACCCTGTTTTCAAGGCCCTGGGACCAGATTTTTCCAGTTTAAATAAAAAAGCGAACTGTGTGGTCCGGGCAGTGACGATCATCTCTGCCAAATATAAGTGCAGTGCGAATTTATAATTCAAATCATTGGCTTGTTCAAATTTGCTTGTTCAAATGTATGGTTTATTCCCGCTTGCTCCCGACAAAGCCAATTTTCTAGTATACTTCCCTGGCGTACAAGCTGCGCATGTGACCTGAAAAGTCCAGATCATCCGTTAGGCCAGCCTTCTGATTCGCGGCGAAATGACGAACGTAGCATAGAATAAATTAACTTTTCTATTATGCGCCAACCAGCCGGAGTAACAACAATTTTGAAGGAAGGAGCTACTTACGATGTATTGTCGATGACTCGTTGCGCCCGCTCTTTCTAGCTATAATATGTGTGTTTGCAAACGCAACAAACCTTTTTAGTTAATTTTCCCGATCCATTCACGTATCTACGTAGCCTGTGTACTGAACTGTTTCTGTATCGCATGTCTTCTCCTTTCTGTGAATTGTAGCGCGCTCGAGGGCGCCTTGCTCCTAGAAGTGTTCAGTTCCCTTAAAACTAATCACGTTTGGCGCATATTGGCGACGCCCCGTATAGTTATCTTAGGACGTAAGAAAAGTTCATGCCGGCAGAAGGGTGAAGACGGAGCTATGGCACAGGCATTCGACACAACTGCGCGTTCCCTCACAATTTTAGCTGCTTATGTGCCATAAATCCCAGCAGATCACAACACAAAGTAAAAATGAAAGAAAAAGGAAAATGTTCTGGTTAAGGTTAATCGCTCAGTAGTTCAGAAATAGTTCTGGTATTACTCGGCGTCGGGATTAGGTTCGAGCATGAAATGCATTGCCGGAAAGGTGCAGCACATTACAGGACGGTTCATGCATAGAGGTGGCCGCAAGCTTCAGACTGGTACTGGCCAGGTGTCCTTGCTGCTTTCACGACCTGAGGCGAAGCCGTCATCAGCCTCTTCTCTTCCAACCGGACAGCGCACTGGGTGTACCTCACCGCAAGTGATGTTTTGCGCAGGCCACGTTCAAACGCATTTCGTTTTCGTGCTGGACTGTGTGCTCAGTGTCCCTTGCTTCTTGTGCTGCTGACGTAGCGCTGCTTGCGGTAGTGTAGAGGGTGGTGAACGCCGTAGAGCTCGCCTTTTTTTCTTAATCCTCCACCCTTCTTCATGTTGTGCTATATAAAACTCCCGTAGGTGAGACTGGCGATCCGACCAGCCTCTTAAAAAATCAGGCTTCCTTGCAGGACCACAGCTCCATAAGCACTGCCGCCGAGCAGTTGGAATCGCTAAACAAACGAAATAAAGGACGAGGATTGTGATGTAGTCGCTAGCGAGTACTGTGTAGTAATCTTATCACATGACTGGATTTGTTGCAGCGATGACCAAAACGTCTGAGGCATCGGGAGGCAAAGTGGATCTATTTGCGGTGGCGTTGGTTGGAATACTGCTGGGGAAGGCAGCGATGATTAATTTTTTTTATTTCTGCTAGTTACTCTATATGCACAGAAAATTTCGGAAAGCTATGGCGTCCCTATGGCGTCGGCTTTGCCGCGGTCTCAGGATAATGTTCGCCTAAGTTTTTTAAAGAGGGATGCTGAAAACATATCATGCCTAAAATTTACTTTAGAGATTGCATGAGGTAGACAAGCTTGTCGATGATGCTTGATAACGGCGGCTGTAAATGCATTTTTATTCACTAATTTCAAAAGACTTCTGCATCCGCGCATTAACCTCTTAACGCAAAGCGTATCATTTTCTTTGTCCTAACCAAATGACCCTAACTAATCGTGAACCGCTAGAAAAGAAGTATTGTTTATTTATTTTCACTGTGTGCACTGTCTGGAAGCTATGTCCGCGGTAACTTAACCTTCAGTAGGATTTGTTTAGGGAGAAACAAATAACGAAACAACAACGACATGCACTGAAAGAGTCAAGATCGTATCCAAAACAGAGATTGTGCTAGTTAATTTATTTCTCCCATAAAACTAAAAACAAAACCATTTGAATTTATCTCAGCGCTTTGGAAGTCAACATTGATGTTCATCGGCTCACCCAGTACTCGATATTCTGAATACTAAGTGAATTTTAAAGCGATGTGCGTAGACAACATTTTATGAGTTATGTCTCTTCTTTGAGAGGGGTGCATTTAGCGGTTTATAGAAATCAGCATGATAACTTTACTGAGTCAGTAGGATAAGAAGGTAAGTATGCCCCCAGATTACCTTATACAAGCTTCGATTCGCAGTATAACAAATGCATTGAATTATACTTGTACCCCACATCAATCGCGACTTAATTAAAGGCTTACCAGGCAGGGCGACCATTCCGACCACTCGGAGACCACACACTCTCCAGGACAGTGAGTCTTGCACTCTTCGCTATCGTGGGGCTTCCGCAGCGGGTCACACTCTTCCTCGTCCAGTTCTTTGTATGGGTCACCGTTCACCACAGCCATGCATCTGCGGTTTAGGCAAGTTGTCTTGTTACATTGCAGTAAAAACAGACTTGGACAAAAGAAAGCATAACACACAGGAGCGATAGGAACCAAGGTGGCTTTCTAGGTCATGATAAAATGCACACAGAACAAACTCTGAAGCATCTAAAACAAATTAAGCATGCTATGTGGTACATAATTTTTGAACATTCCAGCCTGTCTCAATCTCGAAGCTAAGTGATTGATCAGTTTTGTCACCAAGGTCAAGTGACAACCGGGCGCGCCCATACCTTCTAACCATAAAACGATGCTACAGTTCTCTGGTATTCATACTACTGATGCGCTATTTATGCCGCACGTTTTATTAATAAGAAATAATAAAAGTGAAATACACGCGAATCAAATGCATGCCCATATTCTTGTAAGCGTTTCTTTGAATAAATTTCTTCGTGATCTCGAAAATACGCACGCACGCACGCACGCACGCACGCACGCACGCACGCACGCACGCACACACACACACACACACACACACACACACACACACACACACACACACACACACACACACACACACACACACACACACACACACACACACACGCACGCACGCACGCACGCACGCACGTACACACACACACACACACACACACAAGCGCGTGCGCGCACGCATGCACGCACACGCACACGCACGTACACGCGCACGCACGCACACGCACGTACACGCACACGCGCACACCAAGCAACCACAGATATCTGTCGGGCGTCCGAACTATATCTAAACGTCCTGTGACGAGATTGGACGTCCGTCGGACGTACGAACAGAATCCGGTTTCGGGTATACTTAGCCGTACGTTCATCGGATGTACGAACAGTGTCCGGTTTTGTATATCCGCATGAAAGACGAAGCGTACGTCCGAAGCATGTACGGATGAGTATTTTCCCAGGACATGAGTATGGACGTTTTTTATTTTTCGTACAGAAAATTTGCGCCTTTCGTGTATGTATATTTTGTATTCTTTTTATCGAGGAAGACATCCCGGAAATAAATTTTGTGAATTTTATGGGCAAGTTGGCTGGAAATCCCATTAATTCAAACTGCATATCTGCTTCCATGAAATGTTTTGCATCAGCTACAAGGTTTGACGCGAATACGTTTGTAAATTGGACCGATTCCACAATACTTTTTGTAGTGCAAGGGCCTCCAATCACCAAAAATAATTTAAGGGCGGAAGCAGGTGTTGCACAATTTTGAAGTATCTCAGTTACTAATTCTAAGTTTATAATACCTCTAAAACTTATCGAAATTGTGCGACATCATGTCCGCTTTGTTCGTTAAACTTGCAATTGAAATCATTCGTAAATTCAAAACTCCCGCCAAATACTTCTGCCATCGTCATCATGTAAGTCAGTTTGCGGTCAGTCCAATCCAATCCAGCAGTCAAGATTGCGGCGCCGTTGTCATTTTGTCGTGTAGCGTGGTGTAGGATCCCAATATCGAGACCTGACGCTGCGTGTGGGATTCGCCCTTTGGCGCTGGAGCTCACACTTTAAACGTGGAACACGGGAGAGGTTTGCAACCTCCGCCTCAAGGCACTGGACCCTGAACTGCGCCTTCGTCTTCCACGTAACTTAGAACATCGCGACGCAACACTGTTATGCCGTTTATGGATCGGTGTTGCATTTACCAATTACTATGCTTTCCGGAGGGGATGGCCGACAGCCCTGCCTGTGAGAGCTGTGGTTGTGAGGAGACCATCGCTCATCTTCTCTGTGAGTGCCCTGCATTTGCGAGTGCAAGACATACACTGTGTTGTGCCCTGGACTGCCTCGGTCCTCGCCCATTAACAGAGCAAAAGATCCTCGGTCCATGGCCACAGCAGTTGACTGCCCTCAAGGCGTACAAGGCACTCTTTGCCTACTTGAGAGCGACTGGATTGTGTGACAAATTGTGACAGCGTTGTGCGTGTGTGTGTTATGCCTTTTTTCCCTTCTCTCTTCCTCCTTTTCGTCCCCTAATCCCTCTTCCCCAGTGCAGGGTAGCCAACCGGAACCTCTTTCTGGTTAACATCCCTACATTTCCCTCCTCCTCTTTATCTATCTAGCATGGTGCTGCTTTAGATCTTTGTTATTACCAAAGCGTGGTTTTGTTTGGTCTGCCGACAAAAGTGGTGTGGTGGTGTGGCACTTTAGCAATTTGAAAGACGCAGGAAGCGCCTGAAGCTCTTCTGGAACGCTGGAATGTCGTACTGCGCCGACTTTGGATGAAAGAATCCTTAGTGTGAATGCTATAGGTGGTTGCCTATGGAGGTGAGTAGTACACTGCTTGAAAATTACTTTTTGACAATGCAGCCGGATCATATAGCATTCGTTCGTAAGAGACTGGGGTTGAAAGCACGAGGCGATGGCTTCTTTGTTAGCCGCGAACATCACATTCTTTCCGCGCAAAATGTGTGATATACTGTGCCAGTTCACTTTCTACCATCGCTATAGATAATCTGATTTAGGTGCACTTTTTGCTCAAAATCTTTTCATCATAATCAGTTTCACAGTTTTTTATACCTCATTCATCTACTACTTTCCATGTCATGCTTTATGTATTAAAAAATGAGTGCTATTTCACTATTTCCTATTTCCTGTGTTATCTGTTTTTCCGCGGCGACATGAGGATAGCATTGTTGGTACTGGCTGTGCTCCGAGACTTGTTGAATACATAAATGCATTTGTACTCCTGTCACACTTTATTTGAAACAGTTGACATTCAGTACATGAAGTGCCATTCAGCTTCCTTTGGTAAAACAGTGTCTGGTAAAACAGTATCATTGTCTAGTTATAGCAGTATCAGTAAGAAAACATGCATTATATAAAAGTTATACTACACACCTAAATTTTATTGTCAGTATAATTATTCTTTCTACATTCATTTAAAGGCTATAAATTGTGATGTAAAGTGCTTGCTTGAGACTTGATAGGTAATAGGAGTGCTCTGTAAACACTTCTGTTAATTGGTTGATGTTTCCTTAGGATACTGCATTTTTGCGCCAGTTTGACAAGACTGATGTTTGTTGCTTTGCCTTTTCAGAAATTCTGTGGGTGGGAAGAATATGGATGTGCTTTAGAAGCTCGTCATACCTGAAGTAAGATATTTTACGAATATCAGCCACTCCTCTGCTTATGTACATCAACGGCAATAAAATATACCTGCTGTACTTTAAACTGTTTTCATTTTATTGCCTCGCGGGAGTAAAAAAAGCATGCATGCACCATATATGCAAATATCCCGAGAAAGATCCGGCAACGGACGTCCTCAAACGGACGTTCGACGGCGAGACAAACGTATACCTTCGGACTCCCATCGGACGGCCGACGGACGTCCACCGGCTGTTTGCGGATGTTCAGCGGACGCCCGTAACATCCGAAACGGACCTCCGTTGGCCGTCCAGTGGATATCTGTGGTTGCTTGGGACACGTACACACGCGCACGCACACGCACACACACATACATACACACACGCGCACACACACACACACGCACGCACGCGCACACACGCACGCACGCACACACACACACACACACACACACACACACACACACACACACACACACACACACACACACACACACACACACACACACACACACACACACACACACACACACACACACACACACACACACACACACACACACACACACACACACACACACACTCACACACACACACACACACACACACACTCACACACACACACACACACACGCACACGCGCACGCGCCTCGCTTGCCCACACGCGCGATTAATTATCGACAGGACGCTATTTTCTTGCGGCTTTGTATACACATTAAAATTCTGTGTTACATAAATAGCTGCTCTGCCCGTTCACGCACAATTATACTTCGCACAGTGTGCGGACATTCGTACGCGTGCGGCGCAAACTTGCTTACATTATTGCATTTTATAAATAGTGCACAAACCTCTCCTCTGTCCTTTGCTGTAAGTACGCACTGTACATCTCCTGGTTTTCTACTCTATTACCCTTTTAATTCAGCCGGCCAGGGCTTGGCTTACGGTATTACATAGCAATTGCCGCGGCCGACAACATCTTTTTCTTCCTTTTTTACTGCTTGCAATAAACCACTGCCACTACTACTTTCATTGCATCGTTGGCCACGTGTTTATTTATAATTTGCGCACGCACTTTGAACGAATCAGCAGCAGTAATTATTACAGAAAATGCCTTTGTCCTAGTAGCACTGCAAACATTTTTTTGACACATTGGAACTTCTCCGATTTCTACAGATTAGTTCATTCAGATTAAACAAAGCTATCTGGTGAACCCTTAAAGTAATAAAAAGAATGCAGAAACACAAAACTGCGGATAGAGGGACCTCTTGTAGCTCTTGCTCGCGTGAATTAGAACATTTTTGAAAATTGTGATGGTATTTAAACGTGACTTAAAACTCGTCTCGGTCCCTTTCCTGAGATAAGAGCTCAGAAAAGACACAGATTTTGAGGCACGGTTATTGCATTACACTCACAAGATAGACCTTGTCCTGACTCCGACAGTGCCACAGGACGCCTTCTTGCTTGCGGTTGGGTGGCGACACCGAGTCCAGCCAGATGGGAGCCAGATATTGCGCCCACAGTCCACGAGACAGGTGTCGGTCTGAACTTCCTGCAACACGAGGGAACAATCGCGCAAATATGAAAAAAAATATGTCTTATACTGTTCCAAAATTGGTGTTTGTTCTTTCAAAACACTTCAGATTAGTGGTATCGATACATGCGGCAAGGATGACAGGAAGGACGGTTATGACATAATTTAATAGCTGGCAAGATAATACACGATCACTCCGTCCACCGCCACTGTGTACAATACATACATACATGGGAGGAGTGTTTTTTCAAATGAAGCTTGAAATATACGCTCCCCTTTATGGGATTATGTACTTTTTATTAGAAAACTTGACAAAGTGTCCATTTACAAAAGAACACAGGCTTCAAACGAAACTCAAGCACGGAGTCCCCTTGTAGCTGCCAAAGACTGCCAGCGATCAGAAAAGCCACCCTGCCCGGTGATTTTGCTGGCCAAATGCAAATGCATAAATTCTAATGCCAAATACACTTACATTCCTCTTGCACAATCCGGCAGCCTAAATTTGTATGGTGGTAGGGTTGTAAAACATTTATTTAAGGCTCTAGGAGGACCTTTGTGTGGGCTAGTTGGTTCATAAAAAAAAAGTTGGTAGTAGCGCCTGTCCTGTGTTTCGTGTTTCTTCTAGTCGTCCTAGTTCCGTTGCGCTTTGTCAGTCTGTGTCGTAGCAGTATTTAAGGCTATTTACAGGAGAGAGTGGGGACCGGCCTTAAGGGCCGGCAGCTTACGAATTCTAGGAGAGATCCCTAGTCAGGGACCCCTGTGGCTTCCGCGGCTGCTCGGGCCCTAACGACGAGGACTCTTTGGCTCTCCGACGTAGAGCAGATGGACAGGGCAGCCTCCCAGCTCTCTCGGCTAGATGAGGGGAAAGGGGGTAAGCAGGGCTAAAGGTGCGCAATTATGCTGGAGGTTACTCCTAATGACCGGAAGCTTATCTGGTAATTCCTCAAAGTGAGGCTATTCTGGTTACTGCAACACTAATTTTAAATAACTTCGTAGGGATGCGCATATACGTAATGGGAGCGTTTGATTCGAATTTTGATTCCAATCAGGGATTAAAGGTGTGATATGAAATGAAATACCGATTTAAAATAATATTTTTAATACCTTTACGCTTGAAATGTTCCGTCTGCAGAAAGCCCCGGAAGGAGCGGCTGGGAGTCAATTTTTCTCGTTAGGCGATGGCGGAGGGGCAATTTTCATGATGCAGCTAGTTTTTCACTTTGGTACAGGCGTTGCCTAGACAACCAGGCGATCGCTTCGGTGTCAGGTGTACATCAACGCATATAGAGCAAGCCGAGATCGCGAGAGGGGAGGGAGGCTGGTTGGTTCGAACTTTGCCACCGGCGCGAGTGCAGCGTCTGGTAGAGCTCTTTGGAAAATATCAGCGGCAGACTCAGATCCACGACGTCTTTCAGCAATGCAGATCGTTCGCTGCTTGTGTGCTTTCGACTGCGCCTGCGCGGCCCTCCGTAAACCGTGTCGGCCAGAGCAGAAAACGCTATTCAGAGCAATAACGGCAGGAGGAGAGACGGCGCGCACTGAAGGCCGAAAGGGACAGCCAGAGGCGGAAAAGAAAGCGATTGTCGCTAGTACCGTTTTACTTGGCGCAGGAAATGCGTCGGTAAATACAAGATCTAGCTTCCTACGGTCGGTTGTGCTTTTGTTCACGGATTCGCGAGGTGCAGTGCGCTTCCGTATTTGGAGCCGTATTTTCAGTGTTGGAGTTACCTCCGGGAACGGTACTTTACCGTCACGGTGTTTCCATACGACGCGCCAGTTTAGAGCTCAGTTCTATTTGTTTGTGTTTGTGCGGAAAATGAAGCTGAGATTTTATGTGCTGGCACACAACAACATGATAAGGTTTGCGTGCCCTTCTCGATCGGGTCTCTTCTGGCGCTCTTCTATTATAATGAACTAGCTATAGGAATCTAGCTCTCTCTCTCTCTTAGTTCTCCTCGCATGATGCACAATGCCTGTGTGCTACTGCACGTTCGGCAGAATGCGAGAAAAACTTCTCTCGGGACCAATCGCTTCTCTTTGGCTGAATATATCCAATTGTGACATCGTGGAGTATGTACAAAAAGTATCTACAATGCATCCGAACACCAGAATCTATCTCGAATCTAACTATACGAGGAATACGCATTCTATTCGTATCCGCGAAATTCATCGTTCGCCCCCCACTAGGATTAAAACCCGAGGCACGTTAAAACAAAGGTTGCGTTAGAGATCAAAACAAGTTGATTTAGTAAAGCGAAATTCAAAATCGCTGTGCAGCTAGAAGCCTCTCAGAAACGTTTTAGCTGAGAGGCTTATGGTGCACTCAGAAAAATATTAATAGCACTGAATATTCCTGCCGCTTTGTAAATATATTGAAGAGGTCGTGTTTTAGTATCAAAGCGAAGCATAGTCTATTTGCCGCAGTTTGGAAATCGTAGAAGGTAGAGAGAAAGAAAATATACGAGGGGTGACTGGTAGGTTCTGAGGCTGAAGAGAATCATGCCACTTGTAGATCTCTCTTATTAGCAGTCAAAGAAAACGCACATGCGGTGTGAAGCGCCTCTTGAACAGTGCGCAAAATCGCTTTATGTTTAGACCTCAGAAACTCCTCCATGGCTTCTATGAAGTCATCATCAGGGGCAAAATAATGTGCAGCAAGAAGTATTTATATTTGAAAAAAGGCAAAGGTCAGGGCGGGCAAGATCTGACAAATAGCCCAAGTGATGAATAAGCTGAAACCCACATTGAATAATTGTTGCCTAGGCGAATGGTAATGTGTAGGCTGGGGAGTTGTCCCGGTGGTAGAGGGCTCCTCTCGTCAGCATTACTGGTGTCGATTCTCAGACTGGCCCCTTTAGACGCTTCAATGAGTTCGTAGTAGTAGTGTCTGGGGATAGTGAAACTATTAAAGAAAGAGATAAGCAACGCACTCTTGGAATGTTCCAAAAATTGATGCCATCAGCATCCCAGCTATCGGGGTCACCTTCGCCTTCTTGGCTGTCATACATATGTGCTTTCATTGCTTTGTTCGGTATTTTGTTTCAGGCTGATAGCGACGAATCTAACACAAATCCGTTGTAAGGAATTGAGCAAGTAAACTGTCTTATATCTCTCAAAATGTTTCAAAATTTTCAAAGAGATTTTTTTCGGGTGCGTTTCTGCTCAGGAGGGAGGAAGCATAATAGCAATCGAGCAGAAACTTCTAAAAAGCTTAAATCCTCGGATTGAATGTAGTAACTTCTCTCCTGTGAGATGGCCGGCCTGTCTGCTACCTGGCTTATACATAGACAATCGGCAATCTTACAATATCAAGCCCACGATGAGTTGTACATTTTTTTGGTAATGGTAGTTGATGGTCTCCTTGGCATCAGTTCATTTTGTAATGCTTTCCCTACGCGCTTGAAATCCCAGCGTTTAACCATGATATACGAAAATCAGTGCCAAGTAAGGTTCTCTTCATGTCTAGGCGAATTTATTTCTGCGATATTCGATTGAGGTGGAGATATTTCTTGAAAGAACGATACTCCAGTTTCTTCACTTTCCGGCAAATGGCTGATGCTATGCACTGACAAAAGTGCACCAAAGAAGGAATCATAGGAGAGGCCCCAGATGCCCGAGCGGCATTGCCGAAAGCCTGCCAAAGTCACGTTTTTTTTTGCATTTGTAAACCAGCGACAGCATTTTCTGCCACAACAGAAATAGGTTAATTGCAACGCCGCCTGCAACAAATACTACTCGGCTGACCGAGGTGGAAGAAATTTTACACAGTAGCTCCCGCTCCGAACTGCTCGGCGCATGCTCGGGCATTGCTAGAGCAACGGACACGCTAGCCGTGCTCAGCTTCCTGCCCGGTGGCAGACAAACATGGTGAAATCCTAACTTGCACATTCAAAAAAGGTGACGTAAGGGCGTCTCTTAAATTTGGCCTCCCTCCTCAGGAAAAACAAATCAAACCGACTTAAAAACTTGAAAGCCATGTTACAACCTGTTTTAGATTTCTAGTCATGTCCTTTTTGAGTTGGCTTCAAACATTTCATTCATATCTAGTAAGCACCCTGACGTCTCCCTTCATTGAGAGTTCTTCCGTTTCGAAATAGCAAAGTTGATAAGCGCGTCCAGAAGTTTGGGCCCCTCAAACTTTTCTTTACTCTCTCCCAAACACATGCCTGTAATAGCAAAAACGCCCGAACAATGTACTGTAAGGCTATGTGTCATCCCCTGCTTTTGATAGTGGCCAACAACTGAGTTTACTCCTCAACACCACGCGATCCCATGAAATTTTGTTCCATGTAAATGCAAGACGCCTTTTTTCACCCTGCGTTCTTATCACGTCGTTCACGTAACAGATCCAAAAGCAGATTTTTGCTTGGCGCGAGTCATTAACAAGAACAAAATTGAAAAAACAAAACTGACTCGGGAAACTTGTTTTACATAAACACAGCTCATGAGTGGTGCACACTTATGTGGTAGCCTTTTTGGCAATCATGATGACTTCCAGCGCTTGAGTGATAATAAATATCTCAATTTCTTTTATGAAATCTGTCTTGTGAATCTGGCTTAAGGTTTGCTCTTCGCTGTTTTGTGTGAGTAACACGGCGCTGTGTCTGAAGAGCGTATGTCTTGATCTGCAAGCCATGTGCGAACCAATGGCCAGGGTGGTGAGAAATAGGGATTGAAGAAACACGAAAGGAAGGGCGCTGACCATGTCGTTCGGTGCCACTGTTGGACAAGGCCTTCCCCCATGCTGGTGCCAGCGGACGACCTTGCGAGTGCGGGTGTGGGTTCCTCCTCCACACACAGCATCACATCGAGACCAGGGGGACCACTCTCCCATCACGCAGTCAACGGGACAGGACTGCTGGCAGGTAGTGTTCTCGAAACCTGGGTGACAGCAGAATAACGCGGAAAAGCGTCAGCAAACGAGGGGATACTTCGGGAAACTTCAGTGGGCAAAAGTTCATTTGTCCCCTTAATGTGACTGGCTCGTGCCCACCACGGGAGATTCGCTTGTATCCCGATGGTGGGCAAGCAATGCATTGAATGAGGTATTCATGATACTGTAAAGAAAATTGGTCTAGAAAATTAGTGAGCCCCATCCAGTGATGTTCCATGCCTTAACCCAAAATTCGGTTCTTTAGACCTGAGAATCTCTTCTATTTTATTAATCCTTTAGGTTCATTGTGATTACGGATGGCTGAAGCACAGGAATCTGCCACGCACTACTCGTTGCGCGTGTTTGTGTGTTCTTTATTTCAAGGGAGGACTACGTGCGAGAAATCTCTACCACCAACCACTTTACGCTGCGAAAGAAAAGAAAAAGTTGCTAAGCATTCATTTCAAACATTTTTCAACAGAATGAATGTAATAATACAAGTAAAGAAAATAAGCTACTAAACGACTAGCATGAGCTCGTATCTCGTACGCGACGTTTGCAAAGCAAACCACTGTAAGCTCCACATTTCTACAATATTTATTCCCACACTGGTAGATTAGTTGTATGCGTCGACATCCCATCTTTGGAAACTAGGAAAAAATTCACAGATGATCGATGTGATTCACATGGCAAAGTATGCATTAGCACCAGTGTTCTAGAACGCCCGGACGGAACAGCCGCTGTCACTGACGGGTTCCGACCGTGCGAGCGGGTGGCATGATCCAGGCCGTTAACCACCGTACGACACGCCGCCACCCCTCTTCCCTCTCCCGATTTAATTCAGCAACCACAGGGTGACACGCCCTCTGCATTCTCCCCACTCCTCGACTCCCGGTGTCTCTCTCGTCACCCCTCTCATCCGGCCTCTCTTCCTCTTCTCTCTCTCTCCCATTTCCACTCGCCCTTTCTCCTATCCAATGTGAATTTTCCTCTCACCACTTTGCCTCCTGACAAACGAGCCTTCACACGCCCACGCCGGACACATTTTGCAATTATAGGCGTTCTAATACTGAAGCATTAAAAAACCAAGTCAAGGTTAGACTGTCACATCAGTTTGCCAACGAAATGTCTGAGCCGCCAGCAAGCGATCAAGCTGACCGGTGCACTCGTTTATCAAAAAAATTGCTGGTGGTTTAGCTCTGGTTAACCCTGGTCGAAAGCGAAAAGCTGCACCTCCGTTGCTACGTTTGTGGTTGAGCGACTGGCGGTTTCCATAGATAGCCATACTGACACACACACACAGTAGTAGACATTTTTTTTATTCGTTATACATTTTCCTTTATTTGAAACGACATTAAATGCGCTCACACAAGACAGCATATATTTAATATAGCTTCGATGATATTTTGCCACTGTATTATTCCATGTTGTATGCGAAGATATGGAAGCTAATCAGGTTCCAAATGACGCAAACCCTGCAGATAAGTTCAAAAAGCCAAATTGAAAAAGAATTTTTTTGGGGAAAGGGAATGGCGCAATGTGAGACAGGCCGCCATTTTCTTTCCTTAAAACCAACTTTAATTTTCTTCCATTTACTGTGCGGTTCGCGTGTCCACCGAGATATGTGAGACAGGCGTAATTTCCTTTCCTTAAAATCAACTTTATTTCACTTTCCTTCCCTTACGGCGCGATTCAGGTGTCCACCTAGATATGTGACACAGGCGTAATTTCCTTTCCTTAAAACCAACTGTATTTCACTTTCCTTCCCTTACGGCGCGGTTCGGGTGCCCACCGAGATATGGGAGAC
This sequence comes from Amblyomma americanum, assembly GCA_030143305.2. Taxonomy (NCBI): domain Eukaryota; kingdom Metazoa; phylum Arthropoda; class Arachnida; order Ixodida; family Ixodidae; genus Amblyomma; species Amblyomma americanum. The sequence continues at coordinate 356,959 of JARKHS020013527.1, forward strand.
AAGTGTCGTTTCCTTGTTTGACCTCTACCTACATTCAAGGTGAAAGTTGCAGCCACAGTGAACTCTAGCTACATTCCAGGTGAAACTTGTGGCCCCGCTGACGGCTCAAAAAGCTGGCGTAGTGAAGCTTTTCGCGTCAATATCGCTGACGCAGCAGCGCCATGAGAAATGCTTTAGTCCTAGTCATTTACCAGTCATTTAAAGATGGGGAGGCGTCAAAAGCGTGGAAGCTTTAAGTGCAGCTCGAGAAAAAACGCACCTGTTGCGCTGCAGGAATTCGCAGAAGCAGATGTAAGTCGCAGCCGAAGGCCGATGCCGCAATCTGCGTCTCCATGCAGGATGCAGTCGCTCCAGGTTGCGTTGCCCACTTTAACGCTATGTCTCGGTGGACACGGCCGCTCTTCGCTGAGGCTCACGAGGCAGTTTCGGCTTGGAGAACCTGGGAAATGATTTTCCTCCGTATTAAGAGGCATTCAACGCAGTCTAGGCTGAAACAGTAAAATTAGAAATCGCTCCAGGGACGCCACAAGCGTGCTAAGAAAAAGTATCGACAATTCTTGCGCAGCGGCAAGCATCACCCAGGCATGCAACGGTCTGAAATAACAAAGCGATATAATTACGACTGTAACTGCAAATACTTTTTTTCTTCTTGGTCTACTCAAGAGGAAAGACTATTCAATAGCCAGTGATTCATATACATGGAAGTGCTTCCGAGGAAAGGAATGTATCGATTATAAAGAAACTGGAGGGACACTTTAGCTCTGCCTTAATGGTATGATGGGGTAGACTTAATGGGTTAATGCTCATATACGCGAAATTATTCATTCTCTAATTTACGTTCACAGATTCCTGGGAGACCTCATACCACCCCTGACGCAGTGGTGCAGAGGCTAAGCGATGCGCCCCTGCCCTGCGATGGCAGGTGCTGCCATCGGTGGTGCTTGTTCGACCCAGGCTTCTCTTCCGAACAACCCCTCGCGACTAACACTAATTTAACTGCCACCTCCCATGGTAGGCAGTGTGCTCACAATCAGGCGGGCAGGTTGTGATGACGTCACAAGGTCACGTGGCCTAGGTGGCCCACCAGCCCTATAGATTGCTTCTCTGGGGATTTTTCGCTTACGGGCAACGACGCCGACGACGGCGCCGGTTTTTCTGCGTTAAAATATTTAGTTATTGCTCATGTAGTGTCGCTCCAGTAGTAAACAACAGGCACTTTAAAAGCTCTCGAGCAGTTATGAGGAGATTTCCTTTGTAGAAAAAAAATTAAGCTTTTACGATGCAGAATCGGCTCAAAAAACTGCGCCAAAGCAAGCTTATATTTGACTACGAGCATACCAAGTCATTTGTTCATTCTTCAGAAAATTGAAGAAGATTTAAGTGAGTCTCCGAGCCGTGTTACTTTTTTTCCACCTGGGAGATGCTTGCTTGTGTGTGTCTTTTTCCTTGGTATAAAAAATAGTGTTCTTCAGAATTTTGCCTACCTATCTTTTTATCCGGTAACTGAAATACGACCTTGCTCTTTTCGTCCTGTCGTACTGAGGATATGAAGTTTCGCAGTTCTGTTTGTGACAGGTGGAGCTACTCAAGTACATAAGCGTAAACCGATAGGTCGCAGGGGCTGCCTACCGATGAACTGGCGATTTCGGCGGCTGACGGCGTCTCTGCGACACTCGGCAACGTCGTCGTCTTGAGGGCATGGTGACCACGGTGACCACTCGGACACTGCACACTGGTCGCGGCAGCGAACGTGACACACCTGGTGAGCGGAGGGCACCGACAACACCGGCGAACGCGACACGGTGACTGCCGCGGTAAGGTTGATGCACAGCGCGGGCTCCGCGGGCAGGTTGTTGGAGTCTACGCAGGTAACGTCTGTAACACGACAAAACAAAATAGCTTAAGCAGCACGTTAACCGTGACTGGGATAGCGAAACATCCAAAACACTACTTCAAGAGAAATAGCCTGTGAAGGTATCTCTACTGAACTGGCGGTGGGCGCTGAAAGCTTAAACAAGGTAATACCAAGGAAATTCCTTCTGTATGTTACCGATCAACTTGAGAGCTAAGCACAAATGAGCTTCTATGTGTTGCGACGCTATGAACCTGAGCACGTGGACGAGACTACAAACCTGTTCACGCTCTGGAAGGTTAGTGGTGTCTGTACCTCAGCATTCGTTCAGAACTTTTCGCTGCTGTTGCGTTAGGTTTATTCCTTCACTCAATGTGAAGGCCAGGAGTCCACTGAGAGTGAAAGTAGCTTCCCATTCGTCAGTAGCTAGTGCTGCCCCTCAGTGGCCTGATCCTCACTTCGACCGCCCGACCTGAGAGAAATAAGCTACCATTCCACTCTCTCACTACCGCGCGTGCTTCACCTCCAATTTGTTTCGGGTAAAGTGCTAGGCTTAGAGAAGCGTACAGTTAGGACTTTCCTCAGCAACGCTTGGTTACGCAGCGTTGCGAAAGAGACCACTGCGACTTAAGCACTAGAATAACTAAAGCCTGTAAGAGTTATCGCAGCCGGAGCCGGCGAAGCGGATCAGTCACCGAATTTAAAAATTGGCCACACACAGGGACAAATAATCAGGACGCTTTGCCTTTCACGTGCCTTGAGATATCACGATTGCTAAGGATGCGGGGACGATTTAGTCACCAGCCGTTATTTGTGTGGACCGCTTTCGAGAAATGGATTATTCAAGCTACTCAAATGTTAGCCATTTTCGTAGTTTGTCTCGGTAGACTTTCCGGACATGAGTATCGCAGAAAGTCCTGTATGATGGCTTGCGTTGAAGCGTGCAAATGGCGCTGACACTAGTTTTGACTTTAAAGTCATGATGATGATGATGATGATGACGATGATGACGACGATGATGATGATGATGATGATAGTGAATTTTTTAAGGCGCAAGGACATTTGCGGCCAAAGAGCGCCATGGAACAAGGTATTACCGTTTGCTCAAGGTGGGGTCATAGACCCATTTCCCGAGCATTTCACCCTGATGAAGCTGAGGACCAGGCCAGGGCAAGCTTGTACCCACTTTATCACCAGTGGGCACCCGGCGACAATGGGGATTTCCCCGCCGCGGTGGCTCAGTGGTTAGGGCGCTCGACTACTGATCCGGAGTACCCGGGTTCGAACCCGACCGCGGTGGCTGCGTTTTTATGGAGGAAAAACGCTAAGGCGCCCGTGTGCTGTGCGATGTCAGTGCACGTTAAAGATCCCCAGGTGGTCGAAATTATTCCGGAGCCCTCCACTACGGCACCTCTTCTTCCTTTCTTATTTCACTCCCTCCTTTATCCCTTCCCTTACGGCGCGGTTCAGGTGTCCAACGATATATATGAGTCAGATACTGCGCCATTCCCTTTCCACAAAAACCAATTATTATTATTATTCAATGGGGGAACCACCCCGCCGCGGTGGCTCAGTGGTTAGGGCGCTCGACTACTGATCCGGAGTTCCCGGGCTCGAACCCGACCGCGGCGGCTGCGTTTTTATGGAGGAAAAATGCTAAGGCGCCCGTGTGCTGTGCGATGTCAGTGCACGTTAAAGATCCCCAGGTGGTCGAAATTATTCCGGAGCCCTCCACTACGGCACCACTTCTTCCTTTCTTCTTTCACTCCCTCCTTTATCTCTTCCCTTACGGCGCGGTTCAGGTGTCCAACGATATATATGAGTCAGATACTGCGCCATTCCCTTTCCACAAAAACCAATTATTATTATTATTCAATGGGGGAACCACCCCGCCGCGGTGGCTCAGTGGTTAGGGCGCTCGACTACTGATCCGGAGTTCCCGGGTTCGAACCCGACCGCGGTGGCTGCGTTTTTATGGAGGAAAAACGCTAAGGCGCCCGTGTGCTGTGCGATGTCAGTGCACGTTAAAGATCCCCAGGTGGTCGAAATTATTCCGGAGCCCTCCACTACGGCACTTCTTCTTCCTTTCTTCTTTCACTCCCTCCTTTATCTCTTCCCTTACGGCGCGGTTCAGGTGTCCAACGATATATATGAGTCAGATACTGCGCCATTCCCTTTCCACAAAAACCAATTATTATTATTATTCAATGGGGGAACCACCCCGCCGCGGTGGCTCAGTGGTTAGGGCGCTCGACTACTGATCCGGAGTTCCCGGGTTCGAACCCGACCGCGGTGGCTGCGTCTTTATGGAGGAAAAACGCTAAGGCGCCCGTGTGCTGTGCGATGTCAGTGCACGTTAAAGATCCCCAGGTGGTCGAAATTATTCCGGAGCCCTCCACTACGGCACCTCTTCTTCCTTTCTTCTTTCACTCCCTCCTTTATCTCTTCCCTTACGGCGCGGTTCAGGTGTCCAACGATATATATGAGTCAGATACTGCGCCATTCCCTTTCCACAAAAACCAATTATTATTATTATTCAATGGGGGAACCACCCCGCCGCGGTGGCTCAGTGGTTAGGGCGCTCGACTACTGATCCGGAGTTCCCGGGCTCGAACCCGACCGCGGCGGCTGCGTTTTTATGGAGGAAAAATGCTAAGGCGCCCGTGTGCTGTGCGATGTCAGTGCACGTTAAAGATCCCCAGGTGGTCGAAATTATTCCGGAGCCCTCCACTACGGCACCACTTCTTCCTTTCTTCTTTCACTCCCTCCTTTCCCCCTTCCCTTACGGCGCGGTTCAGGTGTCCAACGATATATGAGACAGATACTGCACCATTTTCCTTTCCCCTCAAAACCAATTATTATTATTATTCTTATCAAACCCCGCATCTCCCGCATGCGAGGTGGATGCTCAATCGACTAGGCCACCGCTGCGGTCTGACTGTAAAATGATTTAGTAGCATTTTTTCTGGCCCCAGCTGTTTTAACCGACGCTGCCAGGTGTTGGAGAGCAAAGTATCAATTACATTTAGCGCTTCCGCTGCTACGGACACATGTTTCCAATATGGGTTGAGCACTCAGTGCTTGTTGTCCGAAGGCTTCATGCAACACTTGCGGAAGTTTACCTTATGTTAACAAAAACTTCCGAATGAAACCTCCATCGAGGACTGTTTTTTATTTACCTATGCCCCGCTTTCCTGCACATCCATAACTATTTCCACGTGACGATAAACAGCGGTGAAACTGCGGACTTCAACCGGAATAATTTATTTCCACTTGGGAGAAAGCTAAAGAGTACGATAGATGGCATCAGGAGATATTGATATTTGTGGCCTACGTTTCCTACATGCTCCAGAATTTGGTTTATAAAATGTTCCCTGTGCGCGCAGCAAGCAGCCTTGACGGTGATTGGAAACCAATGGGGCGCTCGAAGTGTTCAACAATCCCATGATAATAATGTATGTTCAGCTGCATGCAGCACGGGGTAGCAGCTGGGCGAATGAGAAGCGTTTGTCCCGCTTTTCTGAGCTTCTATTGTATCGCATTACTCTAGAAGCGACACATTCGTACAAAGAGCACCGTGATCCTATCAATTTATTCTCACTTCTATGACGAAAAGCATAGGCTACGATTTGGAAAGGCAAACAGCAAACTGTAGTGTCCGTATTGCGACGGTTGCTCTGTGCAAGCTTTTCTGCCTTTTCATAGCGAGATACAACGTTAGAAAACGGCAGTTGCTAATAATAGCGGATGGCTGTCAGTGTGCTGCATTATTGCACTACCCAATCAAATCTGTAAACAAAATCTGCATTTTAACGTTTTATTCTGTTAAACAAGTAAGAGGCATCCAACTTAAAGCGTTCATAATTTCGGTTTTTAATTAACGTTTTATTTACGTAAGAAGATAATATTTAACAACTATCTATTTGCATGCCGCGGAGCGAGAACGTTTGCCGGTCATGAATGACGGCACAACGTGACTGGAGAATAAAGTTGTAAACGTTGTAGCGCATTTAACAATGTTATAAGGAAAGTGTGCTCAATATTTTTGCCAAAAAGCCTGGTTTGGTTTTGGTTTTGGGGGAAAAGAAAATGGCACAGTATCTGTCTCATATATCGTTGGACACCTGAACCGCGCCGTAAGGGAAGGGTAAAGGAGGGAGTGAAAGAAGAAAGGAAGAGAGAGGTGCCGTAGTGGAGGGCTCTGGAATAATTTCGACCACCTGGGGATCTTTAACGTGCACTGACATCGCACAGCACACGGGCGCCTTAGCGGGCGCCGTGGCGGGGAACCCGCCATGGTGGCTCAGTGGTTAGGGCGCTCGACTACTGATCCGGAGTTCCCGGGTTCGAACCCGACCTGCCAAACAGCCTGGGGTGATATTCTCCTCGTTAACCTGGGTGCTATCTTACTGCTGCCAACTCAGGCTAGGGCCATTCTATACTAGGATATGACCAATGCTTCCCGGTAAACAGGAAATTTTTTTTTTAATACAAGAAGGGAGCTGCTCACTTCGCACTTGAAAGCCGCTCCCGCAGCGAGCGTCCGGAGCGAGGACGCACTGTGACCATGGCGACACGCTCCATCGGTAAGCGCCCTGGCCCTGCTGTGAGCTGCGCCCCAGCTGGCACCAGGGTTCACCGGCGGTCGGGTTGCAGAGCCGCACCTCGCGTAAGCTCTGCCACGGGCATGGCTTACCGCCCGGAGTCTCTCGACGAAGCACGAACCGCTCGCGCACCAGCACAGGTTCAGCCCCTGGGTAAACGGCGAATGAACACCAGTGAGTAGGCGGGACAAGAAGTTGGGCGAATTGGTTCGATTCTACAACTCGACAGCGCGAAAGACGAAAGAAAACAAAGCGAGTCTCCGCGCCGTGTCTCGTCTTGTTTTAAGGCGAAAGCCTTTAATGGCTCATACTCCCGGCCATGGCGCCCGTCCGTCCGATGTCACGCTCTTCAGCAACTCGATAAGAAAAAAAATCTGTGTGCACGATGGGATTCGAGCCACCTTCCTTCCGCTCCGCAGTCGAGCGTGCTAACGACTACGCTACTTCCTGCCAACACATATGTAGTTCGCCTTGTCTAGGACTCTGGAGAGTGTTTGTGGAAAGGCGCCGAATGAGACGGATGCCTCCCAAACGCCCTCCAATGCCTCGAGCATTTAAGATTTACGAACAATTGTACCTATTTATCAACTTAACCGCACATCAGTGACGCAAGCAGCAACACTGCGCTTGAGGATTTCGCCTCAACACACTTTAGGTCAGCAAAGTGGCCCCCTGAATTTTTCTTTCGTATTTCGCGCTGTAGAATTATGGAAGACGGGACCACATGGGGAAACAGCTCAAGCGGCCATCACAAAGCGTGCGCCACAAGATGCGCACCTTCAACGCGCTCATACTTTACTTGGGCCGATGATTGCAGGATTGCGATGCAGGAATCGGAGGACTTCGTTTTTTGTCATACGTCAATTTACAGCTTATTGCTTGGTAACTCCTCGTCTTAGCTCGACCTTCTTTGCGTGCTTTTGGCTTGTCCTGCACTGTTCTCTTCCTTACAATATTTTCCATAGACATTCTCATCCCGGAATGCGCCTACACATGACACTAACCAGCCATGAGTAGTTGCGGGAACATGTTCCAAATTGAGGCAAGCCTTTTGAGAAAAGTCAAAAATACAAAGCAAATTTTTTTTTGTACGCACAGCCCCAGAAGTTTAGCGGACATTACCAAAAACTTCCCAATAAAATCTCTGTTCAGGTCTGCTTTTCTTCTGGTCATTCTTAACTATTTCCATCTGACAACCGCCAATCACGAATGACGAATGGCGAGCGTAGCAGGGGGTGGCAGAAAGTTAAGTGGGCGGTTGAGATTAAGGTGTTTGCGAGTACACGGTGGGCTCAGCTGGCAAAGGACAGGGTTAATGGTGGCAAAGGACAGGGAGAGACATGGGAGAGGCTTTTGCTCTGCTGTGGGCGTGGTGAGGCTGATTATGATGATGATGATGCACCGGCGCATTGCTGTCCTCCAGTATCTGCATAAATAGCACGCACACCTCTCAAGACTGAAAGTGATTGCTGTTATGACTTCTCTTTTGCGAAGTTTACAGCCTGCTTAGAACACAACATCCTGCTCAAACCCCACCGGCGCATGGTTAGCGCGCACTGTCCATTTTGTATCTTTAGTAAAGCGTCTTGACTTGTTTTCCTCGCTATTATATTCTGGTGTGAAAAGTTTTATTTTCTATTTTATTTGTTTGCAATCCGCCTACACATTCGACCGTCGTCCATCAACATTCGTGATTGCGGGTGCCTAATGCGCGAAGCGTGATGACGCGCCTAAACTCTCCATTCACAGTGTCCTGTCACGAGGCACCGAGAGATACAAGTGAACACAAAGTGATTGTGAGTGGTGCTAGTTAAGATGAAAGCGAATGCATGGACAATAATATTAGAGCCAAAAGCAACTTGCCCTTTCGGAACGAACATCACAAATAAAAACGGCCACAGGGAAATCTGTCATGCACATAATAGAAGGGTCGAAACTGCGCACAAAAGAACGAATCGCAGAAAAGGAAAAATTGAGTGACAAGGCCAGACCGGTCTTCACGCTTTCCCGAACTTCCATGGTGACAGTGACGTCTGGCATGTCAGTGACAGGCGACTATGCGTAGCTGCAGCCTAGGCGTCTTTGTTTACCCGTGGCATGCTTCCGCGATGTTTATCTCGACTTTGTCGCTCACTTCCCCCTCCCCCCTCTCCCCCCTCCACCCCACACACAGACAATGACAAAGAATTGCATGGACATCTTTTCTCTTGGGTTCGTGATGCCAACAACGGCGCAGCATTTCAACTAAATGGCTGGGACGTGATAAGAACAAACAAAAAGCTCCTTTAAGCAGGGCTGTGTTTCATGTCACGAGTGTAGCTAATACAGAGGGTTATACAGTGAGCTGGTGGTGGATCTTATTTAACATTGCATAATGAATTTTCATGTATAGTCAAGGCTCCGCTGCGAGTATTATTTTCAGGGGTAATTATTACAAAGCAAGCACGAGAAAAAAGGCCAGATAGTGGAGCACACATATTTCCACGAGCGGCCTGTACAAGTTGCGAATTCATCAAGTATCCAGTGCCTTAACGCATTTTCTCATTAGTTCTCTGTACACGGGACACGACGGAAACAGTGCAGTGCTTTTGTTGTAATTACCTGGGCAATCCCATCGGTCTCTACACGATCAAACAAAAAAGAAAATAGATAGGATCAACAGCTGAGCCGTGCATAGAAATATTGAATTTTGAAACAAGCTGAACGGGCGACAATTCGTATATTTTAGGATTAGTCTATTACGAAAAAACAGAGTAATTTTTGTTTTAAGTGTACAAAAGGAGTAAAGCAGCTGTGTAAGCTTTTTTTTTTTTGGAATGCTTGTCATCCGGCTGACTTTATTGTCCAATTAACGAATGGTAGGGTGCTGGTGGTAGAACCTGCATGGTATTGGTGCTTGCGACACTCTTTGCCCAAGCATTTGAACCTAGAAACGCCCAGTATCAGGCCATGGGAAATCTTGTATTCCTTATAAAGCAGGTGGTTACTCGGCGGCACTGGGCATGGAACGTAGGCCTTCCCGAATGGGAGGCGGATGTTTGAGCACAAGGCCACCGCTTCGGGTAAAAAAAAAAAGGCCCCGAGTGGGCTTTTACCGCATGAGGCGTATTTATGTTGTTTGAAGGAAGAACCATCCATTCACCCGTCAACGCAACGGTTTGGCTGCGACCCTTTGGAATGTACTGTAACGCACTTGCTGCTCATCACTAACTGATATAAAAAGACGCAATTTAAGACCTAAATCTCTGCGCTTTTAGATAGTAATATGTTCCGCACTGCAGCGTGTCCATTATTACTATTTTACTTTCAAAACGTGATAGCGATTTTAATACATGCTATCTGCTTAGGTGTATGATAACGGCTAGAGCCTGGTGACTCTTAAAACGCCCTGAAACTTCAAAGCGCCAATGTTTCTTTGCATTTATTGGACCATTCTGATACTGGTTCTGTGAATAGTGCTCGACTTCAGAATAAAAGTAACGCAACGGGTTATTTTTGGGCGCACAGCCTTAAAGTACACAAGCGGAGAATTTCGTTAAAAGAGCTGAAAATAACGAGGCCGGACGCTCACCATCACCACAATCTTTGCATAGCCTCCAGTCTGAAAAATTGGTCACTTGGCAATCGACTGGACATGGTATGCGGCAGTGCTGTGAATTGACTGGCTTCTTGAGCGGAGCACACCTGAAACGAGACGAGGAGCGGTGAGATAGAGAACGAGGGAGCCAAAAGAAAAACATTCATCGCTCGCTGTGAACTTTTTCTATGTGTTAAATAGTCTGTGTTAATCAGTCTCCAGCGTACTGTTTTCTATATCTCGGCGCCATCTTTATTGCGAAATAGAATCGTGTGCTAATAGCTAGCTGGTTCGCTAGCTGGTTCGCGAAGCGATTAACAGAATGATAACGTCACGCATGACGGCACGACGATTTTGCTTATGTATGCCTTGAGTTGGTTACAATGAGTGCTTTACTGTCTATCAAATGTGTTCGCGCAGACTTGCAGATCTTATACGGTAGCGTGTTGGCGGGCAGCTTCGCGAGTGCGTTCTTAATCTGTGCAACCCGCAGCACGTTGTGCCTCGTGCCAACATGCGGCGCCCGAGAAGAGTTTCGAGGCATATGGAGGCAGAGGTTGCATGAGGCACGCGCTGTGTGCACAGGGTGGTCACGTGATCGCGGGCGTGCTCGCTCCCCAGCGGAAGGCGGTGAACGTCACGCGTGGCATGTGTTCTCTTTGAGGCAGCGCGAGAGCGCCTACGCACACTCCTTTCGTATTACGCGTGTGCAGCTGTAACAACACGCAAGCATGGACGCGTAAACCCTCACTCAAAGAGACTCACTCAATAAATCAGCCATTAACGCACTCCCTTAGCTTCTGTTCTCTCCCTCCCTCTTTCATTTAACTACTCATTCACGCACCCACGAATTCACCCGTTCATACACTTAATCGCTTTAGCTACAGTTACCTCATCGTTCGCCCGGTAATTCACCCACGACTTTTTAACTCTCTCCGAGACTCACGGAGACTCACAGCAAAGCGTCGTCGCAGCTCTAACGATTATAAGGGCAATGGTATCAGCACAGCAACCAATTATCGTTACTGGGTGGAGCACGACTACAATATGAATGTTATCCCTCAGAGCTGGCGCCTTGCTTGTTTCAGAGCTATAAACTGTTGGCAGTGTCAGAGAAGTCGTTAACCATCAAACATCGGATTGTAATGATTCCGCATTAACCTCTTCCTTCTAGGAAGAAGCAGCATGCGTTTGGTGCACTTCAAAGACTCTCAGTGACTGCACTTGTAGCCTACTCGCCAGCTACTAGAGCCAAAAAAAAAAAAAGGAAAGGGTACCCGCACTTGTCTAGCCGAGAGGAAGTGGACATTTCGTCTCGGAAAAAAATCCTTCGATCATTAGCGCTCGGTATTAGAACCTCGATATTTTTTCAGATTGTTGAAGCACTTTAGCCATAGAAAACAGAAGTTTGATAGCAGAAGCTGTTAAGGCCATGCCACCCGCTTATGAGCTGCCGTTTATTTTTATATTGCTAGATATGACGTTATGACAACGCTCCGCGTTGACAGCCCACAATGTCTGTCACTAACTGGTCTGAAGAGAATGACGACACTCACGATGACGAATTTTCCCCTCTCGCTCCTTCCGACCCTCATCCATTTTCCTCTCTGGGTCTGTCAGCTGAAGGCCCATATTATTTGAACGGTTAGCAACCACAGTACGGATAGCTGGTGGGGCTCTCCCTTTGACTGGTTACTGCACCTAGCTATTTCAATTCCCCCAGAGAAAGGAAGCCCTGTACAGCGTTACTAAAAAATTCGACTGGTTTTGCAATTTAACGCTACCCACGCTGTCAC